>VOQJ01046778.1:7690-27368 GCA_015052665.1 Apistogramma diplotaenia | reverse complement strand
CTGTGATGAATTCTGAAACCAGAAGTAATCATCATCCACAAAGAGCAGAGACGAGATCCTGAGGCCACCAAAGTGGAAGCCTTCCGCCACATGGCTACGCCTAGAAATTCTGTCCATAAAAGTGGTGAACAGAATCAGTGACAAAGGGCAGCCTTGGCGGAGTCCAACACTCCCCCAGGGCAGACCGGGGACATGCTGGAGAGATGATATCTATCGGGTGGCCTCAGAACGCCTTGGGGTCCCTCCGGATGAGCTGGTGGTGGCTGGGGAGAGGGAGGTCTGGGCTTCTCTGTTTAGGCTGCTGCCTCCACGACCTGGCCCCAGATAAGCAGAAGAGAATGGAGGTTGAAAGAAGGAAAAACCTCTTCCCCTTAAAAGAACATGGCGGGACGGCTATGGTTTGCAAAGTTACATCTGAACAAACCAAAAGACCAAAAGATAGTTGAGACCCAAGTGGAGATGTTTGCACAGAATGGACAGGGCTACATCTGGCAAAAACCAAACACAGCATATCAGCACAAATACATCACACCAACTGCCAAGCACGGTGGTGGAGGGGTACCTTGCGGTGACTGAATCAAGTGTGAATTCCTCTGTCACCCAAAGTATTCTAGAGTCAAATGTGAGGCCATCTGTTCGACAGTTGAAGCCTGGCCAAAATTGGGTCCAGCAACAAGACATTGACCTCAAGTACACCAGCAATTGTACAACAGATGACTGAAAAAGAAAAGAATCTGCTTCAATGGCCCACTCAAAGTCCAGACCTCAACCTGATTGAAATCCTGGGGCAAAACCGTAAGAGAGCTGTGCATAAATGAAAACCTGCAATCCTCAATAAACGAAAGAAATGTTGTAAAGAAGAGTGGACGAAAATTCCTCCACAACAATGTGAGAGACAATGCTGAAACAGTTACTTCAAGTTATCGCTGCTAAAGTTGGTTCTACAAGCTACTGAATCGTGGGATGCACCCCAGAGTCCTATGAAAGCTTCTTTTTTTTAAATGACTGTAGGACTGAAGGAATAAAGAATCAGTTTTTACATATCACGCATCTGTATTGCACTGCAAATTTGTTTTCTGCGCTGTGCGTAAGATCTACGCCCAGTTTCTTAACGTTTATGAGTGTTTACTCATTATACAGGACTTAATGTTTAATAAAATTTGATCCCATCAAATTTTGCAACGATGACCTTACATACCTGACTTTGGAATATGCTAAAAATTGTAGACAAGAACAGACAGCGCCTTCGCTGGCTTTGTTTGAAGCCATGTTTTTGAGCTCTATAACCGTAATCACTCAGCCATGTCACACAGCTTTTCCCTTAGTCACCATTTTTGTTTAAACAGTAAATGAGATATTTTAACCACATTGGTGAAGCAGCTTTAGGGAGATCTGCTGGTCAGCATTTGGAGCACTTAGTGTAGATGGTTCCCAGAGATTGACTCCAGCTGATTGTGGAGATCTCCTGACTTGTCATCTTGTGCAATCAGTAAATCAAAGTTCTGATTTAATCTGTGACACACCTCAGCTTGCACACAAGGGAATACAACAAAATGTATTAATAGTTTTTTTTGGCAGCAGTGACACTTACTCTTCTTTGTGCTACCAGTGCTGCTGCAGCTTCGACCTCCTTAGATCATTGATCTTCTCCATGCACCTTGGAAGCAGGTGAAGTTGTGTCAGAAACCTTTTGTTTCTGATATCAGTCTACTATATATACCTATCATAAGTATATACTTATATTATCACTGTTTTTAAATGTATATATTTTGTAACCATTTATTTTATTCTGTATTTTAAAAAGGTTTATGCACTGAATGGGAGTGGCCCTCCAATCTCATTGTGCAGCTGTATAATGACAATAAAGGCATTCTATTCTATTCTATTCTATTCTATTCTATTTTCTTTTGTCTGGCATCATCAGTGCATCATCATCATTAAGTGTACATGCAATTTTTTTCAAAATATTGCGAGCTGTGAAACTACAACTATATGCAAAACAATATTCTTTGTTGCTTCGGAGACAAAAAGAGTCTGTGGATGCCTTTACTTAAATGCGGCTATTCGTATTCGTGGGATGCTTCGTTTTAAATGAACTACTGAGTCCGTTCAAATTGGCCCATAAATTACCTGTGAAAACTGTCAGGGGGCGCACCGCTCCATAAAAGACAATTATTGATTTTCAGTGCTGTAGCTGTACCTCCCACTAGATGTCGCCATTTTTCTGTTTGGCAGTTCTATGACAGTCACATGTGCGTCCGTGGAGGGAGAGGGAGAGACGGAGTGTGGTTTAAGGACCAACTTGAGAAGTTTTGTCATAGACTGAGTGAAGAAGAGAGGCAGACGGGATAGAGTGAGAGAAGTGAGTGGTAAGTGATTTTCACATTTCTTGATACAACTGTCAGGCTCTTATTTCTAACTTCTCCTTTCTTCTGCTTATTTTCTGTCTGTTTTCTAGCCCCAACAGAAACGTCAGTGACCTTGTTATAGAGAGTTAACGTTGATAAATAGGAAGCTTTCGTGAGCTGAGCTCGTCTAATTAGGAGGGATAATCGTATCCTGGTGCCGTTTATCTTGTGTGAACTGGTTAATGAACGATGCACTCCGTTTACTTAAGGGTGGGATTACATTAATCATACTTGAGCTCACTCATCACCAGGAAGAAAAAACCCACATCTTTATAACACTGGCTTGTGTATTTTATTGCTTGTGAATTGCTGTCCATATGACACCCGCGCTTTATGTTATGATTGTGGAAATCTGGTGATGTGTGAGGATGAAGCTCTGTGATTGGCTGAGGAAAGTTTCCCTGGGCCTCGATGAAACGGACAGAAATAAACTTGTGGAGAAGAACAACATTTCAGAATACCAGCCATTCCTGAAGCTACTCCCTCCCATCAGTTTTTTTCTTTCCAGGAGGGGTTACAGGAAGTTAAGGCCTCGAAGCCGTGGCTGGCAAAGTGCAGTGGAATCCCCTGCCATACAATGCTCCCTTATGTTAGGCTAGCAGAGGTCTTAAAGCTGAGCCATATTACATGTGGTACATTAAACATTAATTTCAACTCAAGCTAGAAATCCTGTATTAAAAACCATCTATACTTAAACAGGAGAGAACCTTCTCTTTCTGGGGCCATCTGATTGTATTAGGTTGTCAAGACCTCAAAAACCAAAGGAAAGACTATAGAAATCACACATGTAAATAAATGTTATCATTAAGTATGAAAGGCAATATTACGTGCTCAGGCAGAAACCACAGTTGTTCACAATCCAATACAGCTACAAGGCTTTTAAATAGGAAACAACATGCACATTTTTCTCTGCTAGAAAACCTCCCACTCTTTATAGAGCGGCTAAACAAACATGACTATAAAGCTCATTTTCTCCCTTTTGGAGTTGCTAGTTTGTGTTACACAGACCTTTTAACTACTGCCCACATCTTTATTTTATTTTTTAATTCAGCTTAAACACTGTAATATACACCCCTGCAGTTTCCAGTTATTACAGCAGGCACAGCTCTGTAAAAGCCTCGCAACCTTCACGAAGGTTATAATATTCAAACTATTTTGAGAGCGGTGTTCATACATACTGTGTGCTCACTTGGAGGCTGCATTTGCCGTGCGTTTTGTTTTCTCCACATGACATGGATGAAATATGAGAAGCACAAAATATTCAAAAGCGGCACCTAAAACACGACCATTATCATCGAGATGCTGATGTGAGGTTTTTCTCACTGGCCACTCTCTTGACACTCTTCCATTCAACCACATCCCAAAGCTGCTCTACTGGATTGAGATCTGGTGATTGTGGAGGCCCTTTAAGTACAGGGAACTCATTGTCACGTTCAAGAAACCAGTTTTTAGATGATTTGAGTTTTGTGGCATGGTGCGTTATCCTGCTAGAAGCAGCCATCAGAGGATGGTGGACCCTGGTCATAAAGGGATGGACACGGTGAGTAACAACACTCAGGTAGGCCGGGGCTTTAAAACAATGCTCAGTTGGTATTAAGAGTCCTAAAGTGTGCCAAGAAAATATCCCTCATACCATTACACCAGCAGCAGCAGCAGCCTGAGCAGCTGCAACAAGGCGGAGTGGATCCATACTGTCGTGTTGTTTTGCCCAAATTGTGACCCATCTGAATGTTGCAGAAATTGAGACTTATAAGACCAGGCAATGTTTTTCCAGTCTTCTGTTATCCAATTTCACTGAGCCTGTGTGAATTGTAGCTTCTGTTTCCTGTTCTTGGCTGACAGGAGTGGCACCCAGTGTGGTCTTCTGCTGCTGTCGCCCATCTGCTTCAAGGTTCAACGTGCTGTACATATCAGCTCAAAACAGTCTGGCCATTTTGGTGTGACCTCTGGCATCAACAAGGCATTTTCACTGGATATTTTCTCTTTTTCCAGCCGTTCTCTATAAACTGTAGAAATGGTTGTGTTGGAAAATCCAAATGCAGTGAGTTACTGCCATGTGATTGGCTGAATAGATATTTGCATTAATGAGCAGTTGGACAGGTGTCCCTAACGAAGTGATTGTCACAGTGAGACAAGGACTGTGGCTGAATGTAATCTGTGGGGTTTATATCTGTACTTGCAGGAGGCCCTTTGCATGTTTTTGTTCAAATGTCAAACAAATCAGTATCAATGAACAGATTAATTAGTGATGGGGCAAATTGTAATGCTTCAGGATTGTAAATGTGGAAACAGTTAAAAAAAAGAAAAGATAAGACACCTTTAGAATAAATATACACATATTAAACAGGTAAATTATCACTTGCATTGGCCATTACAGTGATCAGTAAAGCTACTGTAACATTTTGGCCTCTTTAAAAAAACAAATTCATGCTTACATTCTGGATGCAGTCTAATGACTGCTGCCCATGGTGCTTTTTCCACCTCACAGTGACACTCAGACTACCTTAACATATTCTAGTATGTGCACACAGTTCAAAGAAGGAGGCAGCTTATTTTCCCCCAGTGTGTCCTTACACATTTCATCAGCTCCAGCATGGCTGAACTGATGAACTGATGGCTCTGGACAGTTGGCAGCTGCCACCCCACTGTTTACATTTATCCTGCAAAAAGTGTCCAAGACCAAAGCTGCTTTCTCTATTTAGAGTTTTCAAACTGTCACTTCTCTCTGTCTGCACCCCCCGCTTTACAGCACACATGGCATCCAGCTCCAACTGAAGCAGTGAAAATATGTTTGGGAGAGGAGGTGCTGAGCATTTTCTTTAATAGTCACAGTTGGTGGTGTTTGTCCAACTATAGCTCTGTGATCGACTTGTAGGTTTAGGTGTGGCTGCTCCCTGGGTAATTGCCCTGAACACTGGCTGTAGTGAAGGTGAATATAAACAAGGCTGCATTGTACGGCTGCCTGCAGCTCTGTGTGTGTGCACTGCTCTGTTCTAAATTCACTCACCCAATTTTCCCTCAGTTTTATGTTCCTTCAGTGCATTTTTTTTTGCCAGATTTCAGCTGGTCCTCTCTCCCTTTGCTCCCATAGTATGTTTTAATCCTGCAGTTTTCTCTTACGTGCTCTTGTGGCACATTTTCCTTCAGAAGAAAGAGCTGAGAAGCGCAGGACTGAATTCTCAACATTTAGTTTAATATAGGCAACATTCACAGTGTTTCTTGAGTTTCTAATTCTAATCTTTACTGACAAGAAACAGGAGATATCAGTAATGGAAAATATCGACTATCTTGGTTAAATTGAAGTAGAAGCAGAGCAACTCTCCCCCCTAAAAAAAACAAACAGTTAAAACAAGGAAAAATTCCTGTTATTATTCAGAATAATAAACGCTAATAGTAAGCAGCACTGCAAATTTTACCAGATCAAACTACATATGCTATGATAAGGCTTTGATTGGATTCATTATACGCATATGAGAATGCATCAATTAGTTGGAAGACATAATTACACACTCTACAATGTAACATTGTTTTTTTTCTATTAAATAAACTAAAAAAAGGACTGACTGCACCTCCTCTTAAGAGTTTGCCTTTGTTAGATAGTGTACACTGGAAAGAGATGGAGATGTGGAAGACACTCAGCAAAGGCCACGGGTGAGATGTGAACCCCCTGCCGCCTGCACCACAGCACTGAGGTGTACACGGTCACCTGCTCACCCACTGAGCCACCGCGACACCCCTGACTTTAGCTTTAAGTATTAATGCCATGTGAACAACTGAAAGTCATCTACTATTAACAGAAAACTGTACTTAAATATCAAAGCTGGAATGACTATTATGACAACCCCTTTGTGTGTTATAGTGTAATACATAATATAAGTGTATGAAACTATAACCTCCTTAGTTACTGTGCACCATCAGTGTGGGGAAAGTAGGTCACAAACTCTAAGAAGAAAAAAAACGTGTTTCTGTAAAAAGTGGTGTTTATGGATTTATTAGAGTGCCAGAATACAGTTAGAGCTCCAACTCATAACTTCCTGCAAATGTTTTACATATAAAGTTGGGGAGTGATGAGGCATTAAACCCCAAAGGCTACAGATCTCAAAGCTCATCCAGTCTCATTTCCTTCAATCTGAGAAACATTACAAAACCTTTGCTGACCCCCAACTGCACTGGACTTTTAATGCTCACACGTCTCAGTGATTTTAACTCACTTTTCACGTGCACTTCTCGTCCTCCTAAGCCCATCTTCAGTTAGTCCACGAAACAGCAGCTAAGCTGCGTACAATAGCTAGCTGGCAGTCTCACATCACACCAGTTCTTGGTTTCCTTCACTGTTCCTTCCAGTGAAATTTAGAATTTATTCAAAAATTATTACTTATATATAAAACCCTGCATGCTGTCGGCCTCTCTGACCATCTCATCAGGCTCTTTTAATTGTTCCACGCTCTTATTTTCAAACCACTTTGGAACAGCCTTCCTCAGCCTGGTCGGCTGAATCAGTGTTTTGTTTCAAACTGATGCTCAAAACAAACTTTTACAGGTTACCTTTTCCTAAATCTTCAGCCCATGATTTTTGGCCCTTGTTCACATCTAATTTGTGCACGGAAGTGTGTCTGTAGGAACTGACTGTATGCCTGACTGTGTGTTTACATGTTGGCACATGCACACTTATCTTCAATGCGTGCTTTATTCCAAACTTGAAAAGAGTTTAAAGAGTTGCAGCTTAAACAGACCATCAAATTGTGAGGGTGTGCCTTCCTATATGATGTGAGGAGAGTGAGCCATGTTGTGTCTGGAGAATGAAAAAAGGCAACTGGACGTTTTTGAGTTTCTTGAAGACGTTTCACTCTTCATCCAAAAGGCTTCTTCAGTTCGAGAACTGACTGTATGTCTTGGAGATGATTGAAATCCTCTTTTTCTGTAGATAAAGTGCCATGTAAATGTACATGTCGGCAGGACTATACGAATATGAATAAGATCAATATGGAAACTTTAAAGATAGTTATCAGCTATGGTTGGCTTAGCATGAAACCCAAAGGAAACAATATCCACCAGCACCTTGTAGACACTTTATGTGTACAACAACAGCAGCAGCATTGTGGGGCACGTGTGGGACTCTTCCTGTATGGATTGAATTTGTTTAAATTTGCTGTCAACGATAAGACAAGGAGATCAAGGCAGAGTGTGTTTGACAGACGTCGCTACAATGACAATAATTTTCAGTTAGCAGCTCGCACTTGACGTCCCACTTGGTAGTTTTTTCCTGCCTGTCCTCTCCGGCTGTGAGGCACCAGCGTGGCCTCTTACATTCTGAAGGGTCTATTTTGTCTGTTCCTCCTTATTGAGAGCTCTGCTGAGATGTTAGCGCTGAGTGAAAGCCACAAACCATAACCACACTTTTTCAGTGCTGCTAACTCCCGGTCTCACGCCCAGTTTAACACAGAAAAAATACAAGGCTGTTTTCTTTCCCCCACACTGCTTCTCTTGATGTTATCTCCTCTCCTCACACCCTTCATCTTCCTCTGTCCACCATAATTTACTCCGCTAACCCGACATACCCAGCCATACATTCTGTTTATTTTTATGCTTAAATGCCTTACTTTTGCTGTTATGTGAATTAAAAATAGCAGCAAGACTTTATGTTCTGTATAGAGATTAATCTTTTTAGCATTCTTGGTGGCACAACTGTAGACTGATCTTTACATACCGTGTAATTTTGAATTCTTTAACATGCACACATCCCTCATATTCCCATGTCCTTATTCTGAGATTCTCACAAAGCTTTCACTCCACAAGCTCTGTTTCCCAATATGAATCGGGGAACGGTCTCAGTAAGAGCATGACTCTCATTTACATTAATTTCTGGCAGCCACTCGTGGCCAGTCTTTGCTGATCTTAATACATTTAGTCTAACTTTGTTGAAGTTGGCTCCCCAGACGCGGATCATTCTATAGCTTCGGAGTGAAAATCAATTTTCATGACTTTAAAATAGAGATTATCTGTCTTCTAAAAGTAGAAGTAAAATGCCTTCAGAAAGTTTTCAAACCCCGTGACATTCTACAGTGTGCCACTGCGAATACAAAGGAAGTGGGATTTGTTGTTGACAATCAGCACTGAGGAGGTTATAATGAAGAATTGAACAAAGCTTTAATTTTGTGTGTCTCCTAGTTTATTTTTTTTAAAAAATTTAACACAAATTGTGGTTTAAATTTTAACTTCAACTCTTCTTGGATGTCCTTGTTTGGTTGTCACATCTGGATTATTATTTTTTAACTAGTTCAAAATTTGACATTTCTTTTAAGCTCAATGGGGAGCCTGTGTGAACAGCTATCTTCAAGGCAAAGCAGAGACTTTGATAGGTACTCATTCAAGTGTGTGTGAGTGTGTTTTTTTTGTCAACCACTCAAGCACTTAGATGGCTTCATGCTGAAGCTACTCTATTTTGCGTTATGACTAGTGCCCATGCACTTTTCAAGAGCAGAGCTGTAACCTATTACAGTTTTATCAGTTAGCAGCATAAAAGTTTGCTGTCATCAGATGCACTACATCTCCTCTTGATCTGATGAAGGTGTGTAAGAAAATGAAAAAGCTGCTAATAAGCTTTATTGACAAATTATTAACCATTTTACAATGGTATTATCATCAGTGAGGCACTGTATGTGAAACCAAGTGTTCTATGAACATACTATATTGGTGATTTAATATTCATTTTGCACAGACACTACACATAAGCAAAAACCACATCATTACTTTTTGATTGCTCTGCAGTGGTTGCAGCCATAGAGTGGCTACTTTTGATTTGCTATCCGTCCAGCAGGCCATCGCCGTCTCTCGTACTTGCCATGGTTTTGAATGCCTGGAGGAAATTTCATTACATCTGGCATGCTTGTCTACTTTGACACTCTGCGACCTCACAAAAATGGTTTTTTTGGGCATAATTTAAAGAATTCGTATGACCAAATTTCACACGTCTCTAACAGAATAAAAATGATGAAATAATGACATTTTAAAGGTACGGGGTCGAAAAATCATTGTGAAATAGTCATTTTCTGCTAAAAACCTCCTCTGGGGTTTATTTACTGTCATAACCAAAGATCAGCAATTGACCATATTTCACTTTATGGCTGATGCTTTTTTTCTGGAAACAGCATATTCCTGCAGCACCTATATTATGTGATTCTGGATGGGCATAAATGTAAACTACAGTACAACTTGCTGGTTGTTGGGGGCATGCAACCATCCATCCATTTTCTGAACCACTTGTCCAAGTTAGGGTTGCAGGGGTCATAAAGCCACATGGGGCAAATTGTAGTTTTTTTTTAAACATGACTTTGTGTAATATAATGGTACATGGACTACAAAGAATTATCATTAAATTCTGTCTCTCCCCTCAGCTTAGAGCTTTTTTTTTTATTGTTGTACTGCCTCCAGACAGATTTACCCTTTTGGCTCACTCTCTTCTCTCTCATTGGCTTTGTTTCCAGGCAACTGTTTTCCATAAAAAATAGCTCTAAAATTAATAGAGTGTAAATAGAGATGACATCACAACAACAGCACCCTAGAGAGATGCCATGTTGGAAAATGGGGATTATAACTTGCAGGGGCAACACTCTTTTCAATCAGAGTCCATTCAGTAGTGACTGAGAACATCCTTTATCCTTTATGGCACAAACCAGTAAGCAGGCATAGTTAGCAACAAGTTAGTGGCTCCAGTGGAGCATAGCATTAGAAGTTAAAATTTCCTCAACAGTGCAAAAGGACACTACAAATATTTAGCTTCATGAATGAATGAATACCTTAATTGTCAGAACATAGTACAAGAAAAACATAATCGGATGATTGTTGTTGACAATGCAAAATTGAAACAAGAAAAAAAGAAACAGAATAGACATTAGCAACAGCAAAAAAAATGTAAAATAACATCTGGTATATGCACAAAAACGGAATAGTCAAGTGAAAAATAATAAATTAAACAAAGTAAATGTTCAAGTCAAATAATATAATACATTTTTTCTAAACCTACTAATAATCTTCTTAATACCGCACAAAGATTTTATCCTTTCTCCCACATCCACAGGGAAAAACTATGTTCGCCAGATGACTGCAAGGTGCCCAGGTCCCGTGGCTACAAAACAAGTTGATATGAGGTGTTTGTGCTGTATCATGTTTTTTAATTTTTTATTTTTTTTGCCAAACATGGCGCTGTGTTTTAAGGTCAGAGATCCCCACTTTGGTGTCCTCAGCCCAAAAGGCATTGTTCATAGTGCTTTGTTCAGATGCAGATTTGCAAACCTAAGCCCTGCTTCCATGCTCTTTATAGAGAGAAGAGGCTTTTTCTAACTGTATTATATAGGGCCTGAGCGTTGATTTTTTCTTTAGTTTAACTGTAATCCCTTTGGTGGAAACACTTTGGAAAGCTGTGCCTTTTCTGGCTTCTGTCTCGGACACTATTATTTAAGTTTCTTCAGCCGGACCTTCTCCTGTTTCAGGTTTCTCTCTTACAGCACCATCACCTCTCTCTCCGCTTCACCTCGAGGTACACATGTTTCCTTATATTGAGAAATAGGCATGTGGCAGTATGCAGATAATATGCAGATTGCAGACAGTGAGCACAGCCTGTGGATTTGGAATGAGTCTGATTCACTAAGACATGCACAGCAGTACGAACAAAATTGGCTGGTGTCATAAATCTGATGCAGATTTTTTGTGCAACCTGACGTTTTGCACAGAGTAAGAATGTTTCCTTGCAGATATTAGTCAATGAGGCCTATCGCTGTGGAAGAATTTTGGCCAATGCTTCTTTACAGGGTGAGTTCAGTTCATTTATGCACAGCTCTGGTTCTGAAACAGCATTTCAGTCGAGTTGGGATTCAGACTTTGACCTCAATTCTTTTCTTTTTCTTTTTTATTCATACATTAATTTGAGCTTTAATTTAGGTTGCAGAACAGACTACTATTTTGCAGCATTTAAGCTCCAATAATGTGCCCCCTTTTCAGTGAAATAAATCAGAATCAGAAGAATTTATTGCCATATTGAGTGAACAGTTCACTGCATTAGGAAATTTCTTCGATACTTGGTGCTGTAGTGCAAGAGAAAAAACAAACAAATAATACTAAACAATTTTAGACATTACTATATAGAAGAAAATAGCTTAAAAATATAATATAACTCCGGTAATATGTACATGAATAAACATAAATAAACAGTAGACAGTGCAGTACAGTGATTTGTGAAAACAGTTTGTTGTCCATTTCTGACGATTTTTTTTCATCAAAGCAACTCTGTCCTTCTGCTTATGTTCCTGATCTGCCCTCTGCTCCATCTTTCTTGGTTTCTCAGTTTGTTTTGATGGGAAGAGACGAAACTGTGTAGTTGTAGTTTTCTGTTTCCTAATGAAGCTCCCTGCTGTGCACTTTCAAACTTTGGCTTTTAATGTTCAGTTTCACTGTCATCTCTGAGACCGTTTACAGTATGCTGTCCAGTCATTTGCAGTGCATGTGAGACGACAAGTTAATTGAAGTCCCAGAAAAAACATTTAACAAAAACATGGATGAATTTATGTTTTTGAGTTTTAGCCGTAAACAACTCTAAAGTAAAAATGAACTATTCTCTGACATTAATTATGGGTTGTGTGTTTTGAACAGAAACATAAAATCTTCTACTTTACTCTATATACACCAAGTTTGGAGTGAAGAAAACTGTCTCTAGAGCTGCTTTCTGATTAGTAAGAAAGTCCCGATTGCGTGTAAATTGTGTCTTTACATTATAACTGAAGAGAATAGGCTTGCAATCAAGATTGAATTTAGAGAAAAACTATAGATTCACACTCCAAAAATATTTTATTACAAGTAAAATAAATTTGGGATTAAAAGGTGAATCCAAAAGTTTGAATATAGTGGGCTGAACCTACACTGGAAGAGACACATCTTTATTGGACGGTGCCTATGAAAAAGACAGGAAATCAGTACACAGGTATGTTTAGCATCTATCATAGTAGCAGCAAAAACATGATGCTGGAAGTATGTTCATATCAGTTATTACTTTAGCAATCACATCTACACAACAATCTAAAAAATATACAGATATTCTGAGTTTCTGTTTCCTTGTTTTCACACTTCCTGTTTTATTTTGATAGTGTCTTTGGTCTTTGCGCTGTGTGTTTAGTTTTCTTCCTTTGTTTCCCTCCACGCTGTTTCCCACTGTCTCATTACCTGGTGTGTACATATTGTCTGTGTTGGCGTCACTTCTTTGTTTCTTGTGATGGGGGTGTGTTTGTGTTTTACCTTTGCATGTTCTGTTCTGTGGATGTTTTGTCTGTAGCCTGAGTTTAAAGCAATGAGGGCCTCTTCAGTTACGTCTGTCTACCGCCTACTGTGTTTGGGTCCAAACTATGCTTGCCGCACCGCTCACCATGACAGTGTATTGTTCATTTTTTGCTTGCAAACCCATTCTATCTGATTGCATTAAAACAGTCACAAGCGTAACTCTACAGACAAACCTGGGATAATGAAGTTGGGCATTTCATTTTCTTTTTAATTATAACTGCTGAAACAGGAAAACCTCTTAAACCTTTTATATATTGCTTGTGTCCCTTTTGTTTTATTTTTAAAAAGTGTCATACTGAGGATGCTGACTAACAGAACATCTTATTTTCATGCTGTTTTTGGATGATTTGTGTAATTATATCCCCAATCAGCTCACAGTGGCTAATGCCACACGTCATTAGCCTCATTCAGCAATAATTTTCCTTGCAATGCAATTAACCCCTGCGTAGAGACCTTTGTTGTCTTGTTTACCGAGTTCTTTGTACAGGCTCTTCCATCCTGGTCAAACCCGCCCACACACAGCTCACACATATCCATGCTTTGTTTATCATCTTACAGACATAAATAGGTTACTGTTCAGTCCTGCTGGGCGCAGGGGCTGTGTGTGCACTTAGGCCCCCCTGCCAAAAACATTTGTTTGCATCTGTTTATATAACTTATCAATAAAATGACTTCCAAAAGATGGAAAAATTACCAAAAAGAGACACAAAATGACTACAAAAACATGACGAAGCAGGTCTTGTAACATGTCTACATGCACATGCAAAACAAACACAGAGACCAGAAAACACTTGATGCAACCACAAAGAGCACAATGCGAATATAAAAAAATGTCTAGTAAACAATACCAAGCAACCACAAGGCATTTAAAATGACCAGAAAACAGTACAAAGAGACTCAAAATGACTACAAAGAGATTCCACTTGTCATGTGTGTGACCAGAGGGGACACTGTTCGGTAATAGTTCATTGTAGATGCAATAATGCTATTGCTTTTTGTTGCTTTAGTGAGACAAAATGACCTCAAATGTTGCCTTTAAAATAATACTTTAGAACACATGCACACAAGGAAATGGACAAAGGACAAAATGCCTCAGTTTGTTCTTATTTGTTGTGTTTCTATCTGGGTCTGTAATATAATTAACATTCACAGTCTACTGCTCCTCAGTCCACAGTGACTTGTTCTCATTGAGAAGTTCACAAGGTACTTCTTTACTGCCACAGCCTGCGGATTAGTTGCCATGGAAACAAAGCTGTAGGAAGTCAGGAGGAATACGTTACCAGATACTTGTGTTTGCTTCTTCCAGTGGAGGATACTTTACAGGAAAGTTAGAAGAGTTGTGTTGACAGTGTTTCAGTAACTCTCAGGGAATCACTACTCATCTGCTGGAAAAACGTCAGAATATTTCTTCTCTTCCTGTCCGTCCTGCTCTTGCACTACCAGGCTGGCTCAGGGCAGATTTTTATTTTGGAGATTTTGAAGATTGCCTAAATTGTGGTGGTTCATCAAGAGCCTAAAATCCATCTTTAAAGCAGACTATAGTAATCATGGATATAATAATCCCTTTGTTACTTTGTACAGTATATGAAGAGCCAGTTGTGAAAATATGACTTTATGATACTTTCCCTTAAAGTGTCATTATTAATAGAGGACAGTTAAATTCATTTAATGTGGTGTAATAACTTGTTTGTACCCTGGTGATTAGAGTTAACACATTAAGTTGTCTTTACCCCCTAATAAACTGGAGTCACTGGAGTGCCAACTTGCATTTTTAAAGTGTGCCACTGGGGGTTAAATGAGCCATTAAGTGTGCGAGTGGTGAAAAGACAGAGCTCAGTGACATGACTGTCTTTGTGCTCAGGGTGTTTATATAGACAGACTGAATGAAATATAATAAAATGTATATGAAGTAGTCTGAGGATAAAAGTTGTGCTTTGCTGGTGTGGAACTTTTTCTGGGAGAAATTAAACCAGTCAATCTGTTTTCAATTTTGCCCTCAGAGACAAAAGTTGACGGTATTTTTCTCCAATAAAAACACAACAAAAGATTTTATCCAAATGCGTTCCCCCTGCAGCCTGAGCCTGACATATACCAACTTATTTCTGCGGTAGCATCCAGTGTTTTCTGACCTGCAGGTTCGGACACCTGCAAAGAGTCACAAAATAGCTATTGCCTCGTGACAGCTGGGATAGGCTCCAGGCCTCTGGCGACCCTTGGGAATCTAAATAGATGGATCCAGAACTGAAACAGTAATTCAGGCTATGAATGTGACTCTGTCCCATGCACACCAACAAACTGCAGGCCTGTCTGGGGTTTTCAAAAGTATGCTAAGGCTATAAGTGTACCCTTAAAAACTCACCAGGAGCACAACAGTTATAATACATACAGATGCACAAAGTGAGACACTGAGATTAGATACAGAGTGAGCTTAAACTTTTAAATTATCTTCATATTCAAACATGAAGCTTAAGTATCAAAAACTAAAATCAAACGAGCTACAACAGCACACAAAGGCTGCGTGTTTTTTATCTGCATCTCCCCCCCTTCACCTTTCCTCCAACCATCCATTAACTTACTTGTCTATCATTACGTGTGGAGAAGCAGGTGGCTATTTCGTGCCTTATGAGAGCGAGGGGTGCAGGCTCCGTGTGGCAAGAGCAAACAGTTTATAGATGAGGGTGACAGAGTTGCACCTGATGGGTGGACTTGGAGAGTTCTGTCAACTTTTTTGCTGCTTTGTATAATATTGCTTCTCAAGTTGATGGCAGGCCAAAACAGTCTTCAGGCACCAGGAAATGTCCCAGTGCTCCCGTCAGGCAGTCTGTCTCTGCATTGATCGCAATGAGTCATTATATAATTAACAGAAGGGAAAAGAGTAAAAAAAAAAGTCAGTTATGCAAAGACTTTTTTCAGGCCTTCATATATATCTGTTTTTTTTGTTTCCTTTAAGTTTTATGTCCTTACAAAGAAATTTTCAAAACTTGGTTTTCCTTTCAGTTTTCTCTTCGCAGCATGTGTTAAAGGAGTTACTGAAATGAATCAGAACTCTCAACAAAGCTGTAACACGTAACAATCTCTGAGATGGATCTTTTCTTTCTTCCTTTAAAGTGAGACGTCGACTTCTGTGAAGCTGAAATTTACAATTAAACACGACTGTCTAGAAAAATATATCCAGTTTTTTTAAGGTGCTCCGGGTAGTAACTGTTATGACAGTATGTCATCATCAGTTGTTATGGATAGGAGATAGTAGCTAGAAAAGCCAGTTCACACAGGACACAGCAAAGAAAGGATCAGTGTTTTTGGTGGCTGTAAAACACAACACAACACAACATATGCAACGTGTTACATGCAGTGCAGGTAACACATGTCCCCCTCTACAGCAGAAACCAGGGAAAGCCTAAACCAGGGAATTAAACTTGTGCTCTTAGTTGCAAAGTGCACACTAGTCAAAGTTCAACTAATTTGAACTGGCGTGGCACCACATGTGCAATTTAAAACTGGGTTTCTAAGCACAAGGACTCTGAATCCCTCCGAGTGCCTGTTCCACTGCTGCATACGCTGTTATGCTTCATGCATTAGTGAGAGTGCAAGGGTCTGCAGACTCTGAGTGATGTAGATTTTGTTTCCTTTACAAGTAATGTAGCGAAAAGAATGAGTAGCACTCACTGACTTTAACAACAAAACAAATACAGCCAGTGCCTAGCTTAACGGTTATTTGTGGCTTCCAGCCTACTCTATCAGAATGAAATTATCAACCAGGAACCTACTCTTGTTTACCAAACAGATTCTTTAAGTGTGTATGTGTGTGTGTGTAAGGTGTAATCTAATCCCTGGGCCAGTCTACAGACTCAGTAAAGGCACTTCACAGCCAGAAGAAAGCACCACTAAGTGTTAGAGTTTGCACCCAGAATCAGGGTACCCCTGCAACGAGCAAACTAGCAAACACTGACAAATGATCACAGGCAAACAAGAGACACATTGGCATGCTGCTCACATGAAAGCACACCTCCCTGTTAAATGGCTCAGCTGCTCTTTAAAGCAGGTGGTTGATTGCAGGTGCAGCTTGACTAAAGAAGGGGCTGGAGCACTGGCACAATCAGGTAACAGACAAGGGGTCAGGACTTGGAAAAGAGCAGCAGACAAGAAACACTAATGCCGGACAAGGACATGAACATACTAATTTGCATTCTGCAAAGAAAACATACACACAAAGAGTTACTCACAAAGAGAGACAACAGGGGGAATAGTCATATATGCACGTCCACTGTTTCAGTTTATCATCCTGCATCTCTCTCTTGACTAGCCACACACACAGTTTCACTGACCTTCACTCGCTGCTTTGTCAGCACTGGTTGAAGCTATTGGGTGGTCAGTGATTGGCTTGGTGAGGGATAATTACCTGTGCAAACCCAGTCCCCAGGCACCCACCCAGCACACTCTCATAGATATCTGCAGAGTGTATATGAGGGGATGGATGCAGCTCCCAGGTATGAAAGATAAAACCAACGTGGAAGTGCCTAAATCTGCAATTCCCTTTTCTTTTTGTCCCATTTTTTGGAAAAAGAAGTCCAGTGCATAGAAGTCAGTGGTAAAGTGACCTTTTGAATCCCTCGATTGATGACCTCAGTAAGCAATTCTAAAAGATTATGTTCTCAGTTGCTCATGTTAATTTTGCAGTTACAACAAGGAAGCATGATATGCTTTAGGGAGGGCCTACCTTGTAACTGAAGTTGCTATTATATGAGTTTGCAATGTCTCAGTCTCACTTAGAACCACCCCTTTGCTAGTCACATCTAGTTACAGATCAACTATCAAACAAATTTAAAAAAAGGTCTAACTCATGCCACCAAGGTAACTCGTCCACAGTGTGTATGCACAGGCTGTATCACAGGCACAAAGGAAGGGCCAGTAAAAACTTTATGGACTTTATTTTTTTAAGGATTTGTTTCCGTGTGTACACCACTGGCTGTCTTGTTTGCTAATAACTCATATAAAGAATTGAGTCTGAGCTTCACAGTGTTGTGGTAAAAGCCCAGTTAAACTGGAGTGTGTTGATTCTGGACAAACTGGTGCAGAGGTGTAAAAACACCCAAACTTTGAATTCAGGAAGCTGTATTCTCTGCATAGAAATGACAACAACAATCCTTCCTCCATCTCATGTTCACATTTTGATTCATACAGTGTTCACGGAGGAGCTATTCACAGATGGGTTTGATGCCAGTTTGTGTCTGCGTGTGTGTGCGTGAGAGAGAATATGCAGCTTTACCATGAAGAAAGATCTTACCCATTTTCAGTAGTAAAAATAAAAACAGAAAATCAATACCTGGCTATCAGTGTTCATATTGAGGCCTACTGGCACAAATATATCAGTGCATGGGAACAGAGCTCTGAGAAGCATATAGATTTTTCAGGTTATTATGAAACAGCGGTGGGCAAAAAGAGGGATCCCCTGCCAAAAATCCAATTGGTGAATTTTCAACAGCTCTAATTTCTTGCATTGTGACTACTCCACTACAAATCTAAATGGCAATGTTCATTTTTAATATCTGTGCAACTGAAACACATTTTAAAGGTTAGGTATATGTCATACTGATGACAGTTGTTAGCTGGTAGTCAGCTGCAAGTGTTTTATATGTCTTTTCTAGCTCTCTTCACTATGACGGTTCACTGCCACTGATGGGCTCATTGTTTAAAGTCAAAATAGCAAAACAACAACTCTTGGGAAGGCTTTCCACGAGCTTTAGGAGTGTGTTAATGGGAATTATGGTCATTGTTCTAGAAACACATTTGTGAGGTCAGACACTGATGCTGGATGAGAAGGCGTGTGTCACAGTCTCAGGCCAGTCAAATTCGTCCACACCAAACTTGCTCATCCATGTATTTATGGACCTTGCTGCACGGTCATGTTGGAACAGGGAGGAACCATCCCCAAACTGTTCCCACAAAACTGTCCAAAATGTCTTGGTATGCTGAAGCATTAAGAGTTCCTTTCAGTGGAACTAAGGGGTCGAGCTCAACTCCTAAAAAACAACTGCACCACCAATGTGTCTGACGCTTTGCATTGTGCTTGGTGATGTAAGGCTCGGATGCAGCTGCTCAGCCATAGAAACTCATTCCATGAAGCTCTCGACACACTGTTCTTGAGCTAATCTGAAGGCCACATGAAGTTTGGAGGTCATTAGCGACTGACTCTGCAGAATTTGGTGACCTCTGCACACTAAATTCAGCATCTGTTGAACCTGCTGTGGCCTAAAACATCATGGCTGAGTTTCTGTCACTTTGCTATAATACCACTAACAGTTGACTGTGGAATATTTAGTAGTGACTGGACTGGACTTGTTGCACAGGTATCATCCTATCACTTCACCACACTGGAATTCACTGAGCTCCTGAGAGCGACCTGTTCTTTCACAGAGGCAGTCTGCATGTGTACTGTAGGTGCTTGGTTTATACACCTGTGGCCATGGAAGTTGCTGTAACACCTGAATTCAGTGATTTTGATGGGTGAGTGAATACTTTGGTAATCCAGTGTGCATAAATGAGTGAGAGCTTTTGGAATTTCTACAGTTTCGCCTGTTGCTGATTCCAAAGTTGACTTTTCAGTCAGCTGCAGTCTTTGGATGTCAGATGTTCGTGTGTTTTTCCTGCTTTTTAAAAGTCTGTGGGGTTTAGTGAATGAAAGACAGGGCGAGCTTATGCCAGGAGTGTCGAGCACGAGCTCTGTGCAGTGAGCTCTCATCTGCTGGGCTCTGCTCCGCTGTGCTCTCTGCATTTCCTGCTGACTGACTGATATGGAGCTCAGTTGCCAGGGCTTAAATCGCAGCTGTACGCGTCCAGCTGCTCCCTGCCACGCTCCACTTCTCCCCAGATGGCTCCAAGACATTCCAGCAGCCCTCCGGAGGAGCGCTCATGAGTAAAGTGTTATGGAGTGGCTCTCTGAAACA
>VOQJ01046775.1:0-30849 GCA_015052665.1 Apistogramma diplotaenia | reverse complement strand
GCTTGTGGAGAGGGTCCACACCTTCAGGTTTCTTGGTGTCCTCATCTCTGCTGATCTTTCTTGGTCAGATAACATCACAGCTGTTATCAAGAAGGCTCAGCAGCGACTTCACTTCCTGAGGGTCCTCAGGAAGAACAACTTGGACTCAAACCTGCTGCTGACCTTCTACCTTCATCCATCAGAGCCTGCTGACGTACTGTATCACAGTATGGTACGGCAGCTGCACTCAGGCAGACAGAGAGGCTTCAGAGGGTAGTCAAGACAGCACAGAGGATCGTTGGCTGCCCTCTCCCCTCCCTGATGGACATCTACACCTCCCGCTGCCTCAGCAGAGCCAAGAACGGCTAGCTCACACCCTGGCTTTGACCTTTGACCTGCTGCCCTCTGGCAGGAGCTACTGCTGCATCAAAGCCAGAACACTTTCTTTTCCAAAGCCAGAACCACCCTGAACTCTCACACACACTAACTGTGCAATACCCACAAACCTTCTCCTACATGGCACTGAACAGCAGTAGCCTTCTAATCTCATGGTACATTCTGTATAATGACAAGGAGGCATTCTATTCTATTCAAAATTTCAGTGCATCATTGATCATCATTTTAAAAACATATGTATGTAAATGCATTTATCTATTTCCTTTAATCAGAGTAGAGTTAATATTAGAACATATATACTGTACATGCCAAGATGATATGTAAATCTGACAAACAATTTACCCAAAATAATTCTGTTTGAAAACCCAAATGTCGATTTTAAAAAAGCACATTATTTTCAAAGCAGCTGATTCAGTGTAGTGAGAAGGTCAGAATGACTGTGATTCATCATAATTCTGTCTTAGCCCATCAGTTTGAGGTCAGACTTGATTATTCCTTTAATATGAGAAAAGACAACACAAGACGTGTCGGGGCTTTGCCTGGTAATGCTCAGATTTTGGAAACTCTGTAGCAGAAATTTATACTTTAGTGGAAACATCCTTTTCACTTAATGGTGTGGAACAAAATCTCAATACTTTATCATAAAAGCAAACATTTATTGTATCTCCATTTTATATGTAAAGTGCACAGACGTTTTCTGTTGTTTTGGGGCAAATCAGACCTCTGGCCTGTGCAGGCATGCACGTATGATTCTAACTCATGTCTCCATCCTCACTCACTGCTAGAGTTACTGCACCTGTACCAGACAACGTTAGTGTTATATGCATTTGTGAAGTGTGAACACAGCCGCTGAAGCCATCTTCATTTAGTATGCAAAAATGGAAATGCAGCTGCTGCATGATGGAAACCACAGTTATGTCTGTTGAAAACAAAGCAAAACCTAAAACACCTGCTGTTGCAGCAGCTCTGTTCTTGCTGCTTCTTGCACCAAGCCCACGTTAACTTTTAGAAAAATGAAAGTGTCACCACTACACCCGACCTCCGTTACAGGCAACACTGCGGGTGAGGACGTGAAGCAAAGAAAGAGCCCGAGGAAGTTAGGGTGAAAGGGTGAAACAAAAAAGTAAGGCATGAAGAAAGTCGTCGTGTGTGTGTGCGTGTGTGTGTGTGTGTGTGTGGTTGCTGGAGAGGATAAGACATCAAAGTGATGGCAGCCTAAAATAAATGCCAAGAAAGCGGCAGCAGTTCTGACAGAGCCGTCTTTGCCACCCCATGAATTCCAGATACTGAACCTCTGGACTCCTTTGGGAAAATGCTATCGTTGAATAAATGCCACATAAACAGTCGGGTAACTTTGCTCTGCGTTCAAAAGCATGAATGGGTGGAATTTATTCATGAAAAAGGAAGCCTGTCATTGTTTGCACACTACAAACTAGTTTGTCTCATCAGGATGCAAACTGGAAGCTGTGGAACAAATGAGCTGACAAATACTTTTATATTATTATTATTATTATTATTTTAATGTAAATTTATTTTTGTTCTGTAATCCATAGGAAATGCATCAAAAATGTAGTCACCATGATGCCAAATGTACATCATTCAAGATTCACACTGGCAAAGCAAAATCCGATGATTTTATAGAAATGACGATGTTTTCTATTTGTGGTGCACAGCTGTGTGTGTGTGTGTGTGTGTGTGTGTCCGTGCATGCTTAGCACACACACACACTTTTTTCAGCCAGGCTACCATGCTAGGCTCACCCTCTTGCCCAAAGACCTCGGCGTGTGATGCCGAACCCCTTTGACCACAGCAAGCGCTCTCATAATGAGTACGTTGCAGGTCTTGCTAATTTTATTAACGTCGCTCAGTACTATGGCAACACATAATAATCCATAATTGGAGATTGCTGGGCCAGTTACAGCTCATTGTTGTGTGGGCTCATAATATTTATAAAACAAAGCCAGATGCTTCTGATAGAAATCAACCACTGGCCACAGACATCAGATTATTATTCATGGCACTAATTTCCATAAATAGTTTCTTTCAACGTAAACCTATGTCCTTGTTAAAGGATCTGAGCGTAAACACTGAGGTTTTTCTTCAAGGCCTGTGTGATGCTGCAAGGACACTGAGCTGTGTTATGCAGGTCAATAGTGACATCTTCTGGTTAGTGCTGTACATGCATACAACTCGCGTCCTGAATGTCATCCGTTATATAGTACTGAAGGCTCATAATGTAATAAAATATATTTTTAGTGGCTGGAATCAATACAAGCATCAGTATAGCTTTGGTAAACTTAAGAACAGTCAGATAACATCACTCATAAACCAAACCAACCGTAATCTGAGGAAGTGGCAGCTGCTCACACATGGTTGTGTTCTTGTTCATCATAGGTGCAGAAATCAGGTGCAAATGTCAACACACTGTGGTAAACAAATACGTGAACCTTAAAAACAATGAAATGTCAGCTGATGAATCATCACACTGAAACCGAGGAATTAGGATCTAAATGTAGGAACTGTTGTTGACCTTCATCTGCTCCCACTCTTCACCATCCTCTTCCTTCACTCCCCCTCATCTGCTCCCCCCACTGAACCTATTCTTACACCTCACAATTTCTTTGCAATATCTTTGTGAAATAGTTCATCGTTTTGAGGAATAGAGACATTCATTCAAAATCCAGGCACAAGGCGCCTCAGACCAGCTTCTGGAGCATCACAGCTGTTTGTAATCCTTGTAAGAAAGCTGAAGCCCACATTGCACACACTGTATAATGTGTTAATGTGAAGATGAACTGATTTATTCAATATATTTCTTCAAGCATTTCATGAAAGTTTCATTTATCATGCAAATGCTACCTTTAACTTCATGCAGCACACTGTTGCTGAAGTAGAGCTTATTGGAAAATTGCCTATTTGACTGTAACTTATACTTTTCACATGCTGCTGTAAGAACCTTCAGATAACTGTTATTAGGACCTTCGTATTCGTCTTTAGGTTCCACACTGAGCTAACTGCATTTCACTGGAGTGGGTATTAAAAAAAGCATATGTCCTTCTGAAGTGTCCTTGTGCAAGACACTTAATCCTCACCAGCCCGAGTGATTTGGATTTGTAACAGCTGCACTGTAGCACGAACCAAATCCGTCCATCCAAATGTCATCCGGAGCGACTGCATGTTAACATGTTGTGTTGTACATGTGAGGACTTAGTCATGTTTTTCTTACAGGCATCGATACTCTTCAGAACGCAGGAGGAGAAAAGCTTAATGCCACGCCATGTTTTGTCTCCTTGTTGAAGTTGTTTCAGTTAAAATGTGCAGCAATTAGGAAAAAAAGATTACAAAACATATTCTGACATGTTTTGTCAGCCAGGCAATTTAAACAGGGTCATCAATCTGCCTTCCAGTTCACTTGATTTCAGCATTTTGTCAGCGTTTTTCAAGCTGTGCTGCATCTGATAAGTGCCTTTGTCAGGCTGCGTCGTCTTGCTGTTGTTGAGGCGAGGCGACTGGCATTTACTGGAATGACAGAAGCATACTTCATATGCTCTCTACATCATCTTCACTTTCCTCATCACTCGTGCTCCCTCGCCGTCACCCCATCCCTCCCTCTCAAATCCCTCCTCTCTTCCACTTAATTTTCTCCAATTTACTTCGCTTCCCCCACCTCCTCTGCTCTCACTGCCTTCCCCCTCCCTCGGTCTCTTGGGCGTTTTGCAGTCACACAGTCAGGCATGTGAGGTGAAGGACTTATGTAATCTGCTCTCTCCATACATTCGCTCTCTTTCTTGCCTTTTTTGTCTGTCTGTCTTTTGTCTCTTTCTCTCCACAGCGGCACCAATTTGACAATAATGTCGAGGCTACAGAAGTCAAATACACCTCTTGTGTTTGTGTGAAGGAATCCAGTTGTAAATGCATGTGCAGGCTCGGCAGATGCAAACAGCTCCTGTAAACTGGATCCATTGTTCACCTGTCAGTCAAAGTAATCTGGTTCTTAATACCCTTCAAATCTGCTTCCCAATTTAAAGTCACATATGTTCCTTTTTAGATGAACTGAGTCATTTTAAATATTGTTTTCTATAGCAAATAGCTTAAGGGACTATTAGAGGACATTATGCACAACAGTAATGAGCTACAAATTATTTTTTACACTTGAAACACTGGAAAAAAAGCCAAATGAAATCGAGGCTTTATCCATCCCGAGTAAGCAGAAAAAGTGAGGTGTTAGCATATTGGACATTTCCATCCAACAAATACCTGCAGTGTGGATGGAGGCAATATGAAGTCAAATCCGTCTGATAGGCAGCAGAGAGGCTAATCATGCATGTCAGTCCATCCTGAAATTGCATTTATATTCCTCTGGTGATGCCTCTGAGAACCTGGTCTGCATGAGAAGAGGCTCAGGTGGGAACTTTCAGGTACATGAGCTCCAGAATGTTTTTAATTAAGATATTCTTACTGTGATAGTCTGTCACAGATAAGTTCATACGTATTTGTAAAAGTATATAAGTTGCAGTTATGATTTTATATTTTTGAGAGAGGCTAATTGCCTTTGAGGTTATTTGCTACAAAGGCTAATTAAAAGCCCTGACGTGATGAGGATATTAAAGTTACACCTTTGAAAACCTTTCAGCAAAAATCTAAATAAAGTATAAACTTTAATTACTTGTTTGACTTGTTTAATTAAAAGTTATTTAAAAAGACAACTTATTTGCACTTTTTCCATTGTAGCATTGGGAGTTTCCATTTTACTGCTCCTCGTTTGTTATTGGGGTCGATTATGATAAATAACCAGAGCATTTGTTTACCTTGCTACATTATATCTTTATCCATATACAGGAAACAAAAGTGAGGCATGATGGACAAGAGACTCATTTCAAATGGTCATAGCAAACATGGTGCATGATGCAGATTGGTGTTGTCTGGGTGGTGGATTGACTTGAACCCGGGGCAGTGCTGGAATAGACAGTCACTCATGTGTTTCTAATGAAGAGTAATGCACTGCACTGGACACTTCACACATCAAACACACTTATACATGACAAACCTGCAGTGCACAGAGCCGTGCATTGTACACGTGCACCTGCACCAAACACCCAGAACGAGCAGTTTTCAGGGTTTAGCAGGTCACAGCAAGGAAACGGCAAAATCAGTTAGTTTTTTCTAGATAGCCATACATCAATAATGAGGCCAGTATGAATATTCACAGATGATAATTGTTAAATATATATGGCCATATTCATGGATAAACTCAAACCGTTGTCTGTAGCTAGCTGAGACTCAGTGTCTCGGTGCTGCAGGCATGAAGAAAACATCTCACATTTACTCTTTGAAAACATACATGTTCCTGACAGTGAAACATGCACAGATGTTTATTCATCAGGTGGAGATTTGCAGCATGTTGCAGTTCTTCAAAACAAAAGTGTGTGCAGTTGAGTGAAATAGCCTCTTTTGGAGCAAATACAAAAACACCAGATCTTTGTGTTTAAAGAAAACCTCTTGTGTGGTTCTTTGCAGTAAGGTTTACACACACACAGCCATGTTTGTTTTACACTGTGAGTACAGTAGTACTGTAAGCGGTGATTTGGAAAAACCTGTTAAATTCAAGTTTAGCAGTCCTGTAGTAAAGCAGCTTTTATTGGTTCTCATTTAGAGCTATGTTTTATAACGTTGGACTCCAGTAATGTGGCTGTTCATTGGTAACCTCCTGAAGCTACATTTAACCTACTTTGTTTGAAAAAGCACCTCGTCTGTGAGGGGAAAGGCAAAGACGCAGCTCCTCCCTGCAGCTGTGTGCTGTGTGCTGCAGCATTATTACAGTGTGTCACCGCTGATTTCATTTAGTGATGAAAGTAATTAGGATGGTCAGGCATGGCGGGACTTAGCTGAGGAGTTTTAGTCAAATATTAAAAAGTCTGACCAGTGAAATGAGCTTATGTCATTCACACCAAAGAGACGAAGAAGACTCTTAAAGCAGGATGTACAGTGATGCCTAATGCTGCTGCACAGAGAGAATAAGACTTATGGATGCCTTCTAAGGATCACTGTTGTCTCTTTCTTTGGTTGCTTTAGTCCTACAGTGCAGGGCAGTCTGATCCCTCCTTAGTTTACCTCTCTTTTGAATCTGTTGTCTCTCTTTGCTCTTTCACACTGCTCTGCTGTTCCTCTGGCATCATGACTGATTTACTGTAGCTCCACGATCATGCTGTGATGTCATAACTTTGTAACTCATGGAAAAGAGATATTTGGCTTCAACAGTGCATGCTCTCAGTGCTCACACCTATCATTCAGAAGATAGACCCACATCATTTGTCTTCTTCCTGACACTGAAACTGACCATAATATAGAAAAGTACATGATGCTGTCTTCTGTGGGACTTTACACCATAATTTAGATGGTAATTTTTCCACAAACTTTTACATAATCAGATTTTGTGACCCTGTGCTCCCCATTAGAAAAAAGCAGACTCACTTCCGCAGTGGCTTTCCAGAAGCAGAAGCTATGTTTATCTTTCATATGCTATCTCTGAGTATCTCTGAGTGTACAGTACCACTTCGGATCACAGGGCAGCTTTATTTTCTGGCACCCTTTAACAGCGAGGTCCTTTGAAGTGTTTCAGAAAAACATCACAATGGAATCACTGAGTTTTTTCTGTTACATGCAGATTATAAAAACATAAAATTGCCATTTTTGGGTGAGTCTCTATTGATCTTTGCTCTGGTAAACTGTTATACTGGTGTTTTAGAATGGTTCTGGTCTGTTTACCCTTATGACCAGCACAGATATGTGGAACATCTTTACACAGTAAAACATTCAGCTATTGAAATACATATAAGATTACCTTGTATCACTTCTCTAGTGATCAGCATGCTCACGTGTTATATGAGCTGCACTTTGAAAATTAGAGCACGTACCTAAACAAACACACGTAGAAATCACCAAATCATAATTGCACGGCTTTGAGAACCAATGACCTTTGGGGCATGTCTTTCTGGTCTCACAAATTTATAAAGCTCGAGTGTCCCGAGGCGAAGACATTATCACACACCAGAGAGAGGAAGAAGGAGAGGAGAGAGAAAGAAGGGAGGCTTTATCTGTGCAATTCCAAGCCCTGTCCATCATGTGGCAGTGTGCAGTTTCATAGGAGCTGCTGTCACAATGGAGCAGAGCCAGTCAAAGCCAGCCTAATCCCTCACACACACACACACACACACAGATATGTCTGGTCTTTATCTCTGTGTGCAGCTTGAAGCTTGCAGCCTGCCTCCCCCCTGCGTTCTCCTGCTCCTCTGTCTTTGATGGCTCTGTGGAAACACAGGACCTGCTAATGGAGACAAGAAAAAGGCTTTTCACTACACTACCTTCTTGTCATTCATGCCAATTCATTACAGTAATGTTTGAAAAGGAGGGGGAAGGGTAAAATAGATTTGCCGTGTCTGGTCTTCTTTACGATTTCCAAAAACTGTGTCGGCACGACACTGTTACAAATGTTGCAAATGACAATCATAACAAACGGTTTCATGTTTGATAACTTGTTAAAGAAACAACTGAGAAATGTTTTGTTTTTAATCTAAGGAAATGATCATATCCTGGTTTACCTGGAAATGTAACTACTGTGACATATTTGCGAGCACATCTGAGTAAAAATTCACTAGACAAACAGATTAGCCAAAGTAGCATTTTTTGCCCTTTTTGATTATTTGCTGTTTTTCAAGGTCCATCATCTTCTCCTTTTATTTAAGTGAACACAATTTTTAATCAGACTGGCCCTATAATTAGTACGTCCACATTTAAAGGTTAGTTTAGGTTTAATTTAGGCTTCAAACTAAATAAATGCCATCCTGTCTGTCCTAGTCATGCCCATGAGTAAATAGGTCCTGTGTAAAAGTCTTGAGTCACACTTCATTTCTTTAAATTCTGCCAGGAAAATGGAAAACTGTAGTATTGACTCAACAGAGTCTGAGTTCTTCAGGGTTCTTGAAAAGCTCTTTGTTGGATGTTGGCTGCCTTTGTTTTCCATCCTCTGTCAGGATGATCCCATGTTGATGTCTGGGCTGTCGGAGGCCAATCCATGACTATCCAGATATACGTCTTATCACTAAACACTAATGCTTATAAGGTCAAGTGTCTTCAGCTGTGTATCACAGTCTGACCATATTTTAGTGCATATTGTTTAAACACTTTGATAATGGTGCCCACTATAAGACGAGGTATACCTATTACATACATGCACGCGCGCACACACACACACACACACACACACGCATACATTTAGAGACCAAAACACATGACATGACCAGCCAACATGGCAGCGACAAACACATCCACCTGCTCTTTGTCTTCCTGTCACAAACTCAGTCAGTGATGCTTCCTCTGCTGTCACATTCATCTTTTCCCTTTTCTGCCTTTTATTCCTCCTCGTCTTGTCTCGCCGTGCTTTTCAGTGCAGCACTCAGCATTTTTCATTTTGACTGTTAATCATACCAATGAGGAAGGTGATGGATTTCAGATTATTCAAATGTGATGTTGACATTGTGTTTGCAAGGTAAATATATCAAGATGGTTTGCAATTTTGCCTCTCTATGAAATATTCAAAGTCTCTGAAGAATCACATGCATGCTAATGCGACGTGTAAGCGAGGACGCTGTGGTGAAAGGATTTGGAAGAGTAACTGATCTACCTGACACAAAATTGAACGGCGGTATATATATCAGTGTTATTTGTATATATGCAATTTTATGTCCCACAGAAAGCAGAAATGAAATTTAGAAACCAGTAAATGACGACAGTATGGCCACAGAGAAAATCCAAATGGAGCACACAACAGAAATTATTATGCAACTTATTTCTACGTGACCCACTGCTGCCATGTTTATGACCTAACTATTGCTGTCCCCAGTATACAGTACCATCACGTTAATCATCCCAAGTAAAACCTGCAGCTTCTTAACAAAAGCAGCCAGGTGTCTCTGATGAAACAACACAGTAATCACTAGAAAAGCTGTCAACCTTCTCCTGGATCAGCAGCGGTGAAATAAGGTTCCTGGGACCAAACCTATGTGTTGACCCAGCCTCCTCTCTCCTTTGTAGCTCACAGTGTCACAACCAAGCCTCACTTGTCAGCTGACTGAAAGGATTGATGCTTTTCTTAGGAACACAGTCTTTTTGACCACACGTAAGAATTTGGCTTCAAGCTGAATTTCTGTCTTCATGTCCAGGTGATGAATCGGTCCCATTTTGAACATGCACAACTTGCCCTGATGATGTAACTGGCAAAGACACTGTTGGGTGATGATCTGCTCTCTGCAGGCAGATTCCCTTCAAAAATAAACATGTCTACAAGTGACAGCTGTCCTGTAAGTCAAGGAGGATATAGGATAAAATTGTGTCCTGACCTTTATACTTTCAAAATAATTTGTTGGTATTTGTAGCTTTAGGTCATCAAACATGTGAGTCCTGACTGAAGGAGGGCAGGGGAGGTGAAGTTCTTAAGATGAAGAACAGAGTAAAAACTGTGGGTTTTTCCTTCAGACGTCTTGAAACCTTTCAGAAACAGAGTCTAGTGATATCTAATGATACATGTGCAGAGGATGGACGTGGATGTGGAAGCCAGAACAGATGGATTGTTGCACAAAGCACCGAAGACTACAGTTTATAACATTCTGCAACATTTGTCTCATTTAAGCGCAGTGACTATATATTAGAACCCTTAACGATATGAGTGATTAAGCCACAGTGTTTTGATGTTCTTGTACAAAGCATCGCACTCACTTTTTCATTATTTTAACAACTTTAAGACAGAATGAGACACCAGAATCACGGCAGCCTGTTAAATGCTGGATGAGTGTGAAATGAAGAAATATATAACTCTTACAGTATATTTTACACAACTACAGTACAGTGCAAACACCCCTCATTTCTAGGAAAAAGAGAAATGAGTTCAGGGGTATTTTTTGAAATGTGCAACAACAAATGGTACAACACCGTCTGAACAAGGCTTTCCAGGCTCCTTCAAGGACCTTCCAAAGGTCTTTTGATGTTGGCTCGCTTTTACCGTTTTTCTCAATTGTCGACACACATTTTCTGAAAGCAGCCTCACATTCTCAGAACTCTACACGCAAATCCACACACACACTTTGGGCAAAAGCCTTCAGTTCTCCTGCAAAATGAAACTCCACAATGTTCTCCCTCCTCAAAACTGTATTTTGTTCTCAAATGAAAGACACAAACATGATGTGCTCAGTGTAAAACATTATGATCAATGGACAACACTCTGCTATCCATCATAATGCCTCAGGCCTTACACTTGCTACAGGCAGTACAGTGCACAAATACACAGGAACAAATATCTTTTATATGTGTTTTCCCCACAAAAACATCCCAGTCAGCACAAAGTTGCACATAGTGGTGCACATACAACACAGGAGGTGGTATTGAAGAATGCTGCATCCTCTCATCTGTTTGGGTTTGGCCACAGCACTTCATCCACATCACAAGCAATCTTCTCCCTGGCCAAGCAGCGGGGAAATATCGTCTAGCGTGGCGAATCCAGCCGTGAAAAGCATCAACTGCTTTATCTCCACATGTATCTCCCACGGCTTGGAGAAGGGGTGCACGAGTTTGTGGATTTAGGTCGTACACTTTCCATCTCCAGGCAGGAGAGGAGTGGTGAACCAACCAGAGCAGCACGGTGGAATCGAACGTTGTCCCAAATGAGCTGCCATGGGCCGTCTCTCTGATCTGTTGTGTAGGATGTCCAGGAATGTGATCAGATGAGCAGTGTTGTCGGGGCCAAGGCCAGCGTGGTGACGGGTAATCGCTGCACACATTGTGATGTTCCCTCCGAGCTGACCTGGGACTTCAACAATGTCACGCTGGCCAATGATGTTCCTTTGTCTTTTTGTGAGCTTCAATCCAACCTCATCAATGAAGATGAACCTGCAGCCACCCCTAACACTGAATAACAGTGTGTTCCTTGTGAAAACAAGAGATTTTCTTCATGAAAATTGTGTATAGTGTTTTTAAAAGTGTGTTTTAGATATTAAATGTCGGTGTAAATGTGATGGTCCTCGGCCTGTGGCCCTGAGTTTTGTTCTTTTCTGGGACCTCTTCCCTGTTTTGTATCCTAGGTTATTAGGTCACTTGAGTCTCCCTCCTTCTGTGATTAGTCTGTGGTGTTGAGTCTGCATGTGTTTCTTGGTTTGCCACTTCCTGTTTTATTTTGGCAGTCCCGTGTTCCCTGTGCTTTGTGTTTAGTTTTGCTTCCTGTGTTCCCTGCTGTGTCCACCTGCCCTGATTACCTCTATTTAAGCCCTCAGTTTGTCTCTGTTCCTGTCTGTTTCCTCTCAGCTGTGTGTTAGTCTCTGCAGTCTTGTTTAACCTTTTCTCCCTGGTTTGGTGTCTCTGCCTTTTGTACCATGTCCCTCACTTGGGTCCTTCCCTCCCCACACAGCCCTAACCCTGACAGTGAAGCAGGAATTGTGCTTGTAGTTTAGCAGAACTGGTTCAGGGGGCTGGTGCATTAGTAACATGTTGTGGTCATTGTGTCTCAAGTACCAGTAATTGTGTGTAAACTGTACTCGGTTCTCTGTCAGAATGATGCCACAGTAATGTCGAGGTCTCGGTTCTGGGGAGGCCAATCCACGGTTCAACTAAAGAAATGAGATTCCAGTAACAAAAATCCCAAAAGCAAAATTTTAAATTGGTTCTTTACCACTAATGTCAAGAATTAGCCTGAAACTGAATGAAACAGCAGCCAGTGTTCAAAGAAAAGCCTTGAAAAGCCTTGAGAAAGCCTGGAGAACTCTTACTCAAGGCCACTTTCAAAAATGATCTGGTTCCTTGGAAGCCACACTTTCTTACTTCTGCACAATTCTGCAAGTAGTGACTCATTTATATCATTTAGAACTGCAATCTTGTAAAGCTGTGTTGGATCTAATGTAACAGTCTGTCACAATGAACAACCCAAAAGCATGAAACAAATCAAAGTGTAAAGAATTCGTTGAATAATTTTAGCATTTTTATCTATTTCTTTTATTATTTTGAAAAGAATGAGACTGATTGGGGACCACAGGTGTTACGTCTGATTGGTGAAGTGGATGCAGGTGAGCAGAGAGGTGACAGAGGAGAGCAGGTGTGAATGGCAGGTCTGAAGTAGAGCACAGGAACATGCTCATGTAGAGGAAATGAATGGCAATATGACAAATGCTGACAATGACAATAAAACGTTTTAACATGTTTTGTTCCATTGATGTCCATGCTGAATATTTTGCCATTTCCTTATTTCTTTCCTCATTTGCGTCACAAACGCATGCAAAGTGCTGCAGACTGTACACACTGAAAGCTCACATGTCCTGTGACTCACTTTGAAACCGTAATCAGTGAAATCAGCTGCTGCAGTGTTCGCCGATGGCTGGAACGGAAACCGGCACACTCTCGAGCCTCAATAGCATGTGATTGAAAACCTCTGGGATTATGTTCGCTGTGCATCATCAGGCTGATATTTCTGCAGAGAGCAAAGCGCATGCACTGGTTAGCTAACCAAACGTATGACTCAAGACTTTTGATACCTGACACCTCTAGTTTCACTCGCATCACCTTCTTTATATTGTATAAAATGCATTGTTTAATTCCATTTAACATTGTTATGTTCTTGCTTTCAGATTTATATTTTAATTGAGTATCTTTAACAAAACTATTTGCCTCTATGGGATTAATAAAGTGTTGTGATTCTGACTTAAACAGTGGTGAATCTGGTGTGAATCCTCCAGGCTTCTGAATCTGCAAACCTGCTGTATTTATATTAGAAAGGTCATATTACTCGTGCTTTTAATGAGCTTTGTTGCTGTTTGCATATTTAAGCAATGTTTCTTCAAGCACAGCCTAAAAGACACTCACTGAGAAAGCTGCTGTTTCCTTTGGCTTACCTTTGATGTCATGTGCTCGAGTATAGAAGGCAAGCAGACAATTAAAATATATGCAGATAAAAAAAGAGAGAAAAATCTAGAATTGCACTAAAAAACAAACATTTAAACATCCAATAATAGTTAAATTGACATTTTTGTGATCACAAATCTTTTAACACAGGTTTATGATAAGGAAGCAATGTTGTATTAAATGTGAGATAAGACTGACATGAATGTCTGCATGAACGAGATAAACAAGTCATTTTCCTACAATAAATAATGGCAGGCAGTTCACATCATGTTGTAATGGTGTTGTCACTGGTGACCTGAATAAATGGTCGCAACCATTAATTGTATGAAGGAGAGGAACAACCTGTATTAAACCAGAGAGACCAGCCGGGGTGTCGGGCCACCCCCATCTCCCGCTGGAGCAGGAGCAAAGCTTGCTAAATGGTGAGCCTGCTGAAGGTCACTGCAATAGGAAGTGAGTGTGAAATGTGGGTGGTTTGTGGTCACCTGCTGACACGAGGGATTTTGTTTGGAAAGTGACAGATTAATTAATGGTTTCTGCTCCAGCCGGAATTCATCAGAGTGGAGTTCGCTTGTGCACGAATGTTCTAAAAAAGACATGATTGTGTTTTCAGTCAATGCTGAAGTGGGCCAATGCTACTTGCAGCTGAATAATATGACACGAGCATTTCTCATGCTGGCAAAAGCGAATGGATGCCGTCAAGTGTTTGCACTTTAATTAATACTCTAAATAATACAGCTCGTCTGAAGCAGTGGTTCAACAAAGCCTCCAGTGTGCTGTTGTAGCTGTTGTAGTCAGTCTGGGAAGTGGGCAATTTGCATTTTACCGTTATGCCCTTGTCCTTTCAACTAATCAAAATGAAAGTAATTTTAATATCTGTATCCCCAAAGAAGCTCTAATATGTTTTCTCTTCCGTTCATAGAAACTGAAGTCAGGTGATTGTTTTCATTCGGCTGCTTTGGAGAGTTTTTAAGCACAAATGACCTTTTGTAGGATTGAATAACTTTCTCCACACAGGGCCAAATAGGTTTGGCCTTTTCCCGTTAATGAATTAAATCAGCATTTAAAAAAGACATTTTGTATTTACTCAGGTTATCTTTGTTTAATTTGCCACTACAAATGCAGAGCTATTTTGCTGTTGGTTTAATGTCTGTACATGTGCTGTTTATAGTAACAGTAGTGAGAAGAACAAAGCCATATTTTAAATGTATAATGTAATGCTTAATAATGTTATGAAATAAGCTAGCAGCAAAGGCAGAAACCATCTTTGTGCCATTTCCCTTTGGTCTGTTTGTAATTTTTTTAAATGTATCCAAATGCCTAAAACGTTAGAAGATCAACTTCCATAATTGAGCACACTGTCAACATCATTAAAAATGATCTTCATCATAGTCTTCTCTGATGGAAACATATTTCGCAGCACCTCTGGGAGAGAATATTATCAAGTTAATGTAAAACTAACATCATTATGGCCACCAACTAGAATCACTTCCCAGCGGGGAGCCGTGCTCTCAATAACCACTCTCCCAGGGTTCCTGCTACAGATTCATGAACTCAGTGTCAAGCAGCACTTCATTTGATTTTGCCCTCAGTAAATAGATATTCATCATTAATGGATAAACAAACAAGGGAACTTGTCTACTTGCATGGGCCTGTTGTGTAATACGTGATGGTGTCAGTGTAACGTGCTACTGTGGCTGTTTGTACCCAAAGAAATGAAAGTTAGAGTTTAGGAGTGTTTTGTGTAAAACATATTGATAAAACGAAGAGGTGTAGGCTGGTTGATGTCAGTGAAGTAATAATTTATGCTGTTGATTGGTTGCAATGAGTCAGTGTCGGGAAAAGAATCTCAGCTCTCATATTTCTGTTGACTCCTGTAGTACTGTGTGCTGGCTGTGGTCACCTGACCTACTTTATAGCCTAACTGACTGTGAACACCTGAGCCTGACGCACCAGTCCAACACTATAACTTCACCACGATAACCTGTTCATCCGACACTGAACTGCACAGTATTTTCATGCATCACACAAAGTTAAAATACCTCCGTTTGCTTTGCAGTACTTTTCATAATGAATGTTTTTTTAAACCTAACTTGACATCAGATACTGATCCAATGTGCGGTTTGAAAATGAAGATGTAAGCTTTAAATGTCCAGTTTATCAGATGTCACTGAGCAGACCTTTAAATGTAATCTCTCGTCTTCCTCTCCCGTCATCTCATATCTGTTCCCATCTGTGAGTGAAGCTCTCTCACACTCTGCTCTCCCTGGGACACACAGCAGCAAACACACTGTGAGAGAAACTGCACATAAACAGTTTGTGTGTTTGCTGAAATCTGTTGAGCTGAAAGAAATCTTGCATTTGAAATGTCTTGTCACCTAAAAAGCTTTACTTCCTATATTCACTCGTCTTCTATATCACTAGCTAGATGCTCCAGTACCATGACTGTGACTTATGGACATGTGCACCAGAAAGGCTGTACCTGATCATTCCAGCTCACTTTAATCCCTACAGAGCATAAATTATGCATAAATTGTGTTTTTGCCTCTTTCATCTCTTTGTATGTGATCAATACCAGTACTGAGAGGATTGTCTTTTCTGTGTTACAGTTTCCTCCCTTTAGGCTCAAACTGGTTTGATGTTTGAAGGCGCACAGTGATGGGAAATAAAAAAATTCCCTTAAATGTATCAAACCTAACAAAGAGAGGCAAGAGGGCGCCACCATACCACAACTCTGTTGGTCTTCTTCCTGAGTTTATCTCTGGGAAACCCCTGAGCTAAATTCTACCCCTAACCCTGACCTCTGAGAAATGAACATTAAATTAATGAACCGTAATAAGCACTGGAATAAGGACACAAAGACCCGCTTCCACCATGAAGGTCATGTGACTTCCAGAGTAGAACAACAACTTCCTGTGGAGTTTTGGAATCGAGTTGAGGTATGGTGGCGCCCTCGTGCCTGCAGCCTCGTTAACAAACAAGCCTGTTTTCAAGATATAAGGATTTCAAAGTGCAGATATTTACTGTATGCTGAAGCGTTAAAGGGAGAAAAAATAAAAAGTTCTCCGAAAAATGCATCCTAAAATAAAGTACCTGAAAATTCTACTTAAGCACAGCAACAAAGTATCTGTATTTCCACCTTTTAACACTGTTAACATTGCACTCTGTGGTTTAGGTGGCAGCTGAAGTCTTCTAAAGCACAGTAGTGGTTTCTTTTAGTTTTCATTGAGCTCTAAAGGTTATTGCACTTTTAACAGATGTTATAAATATTCTCCCCTTTTCAAGTTATACAAATAATGCATTTCTACAAATATTACTAAATTCATATCTGAACATCTCATACAGATATTTTGTGTCTCATGTAAATACAGCGTATATTTGATGCCCTCCAAACAAGTCATTATAGCACAAAGCCACCAAAGCCAGACTTCCATCTGAGGGGAGCTTTGATGCTAATATGTGTTAAACAGCCAGGTTGGAGGATCCCATTAGGGATGGATGGGTGAATGTTCGGGGGTGGATGCAGCGGAGGCTTGAGGTCATGCTCCGCTTTTCCATGAGTCACAGCCAGTCGGGCTGCTCTGGATCCTCTGGTCCGCTGGAGACTGAATCAGTTCCATGTAAAAATGAAGTTGACCAACAGACACAATATATTCAGATCTTCAGCTGTTGGCAAATACTACAATAAGCTGTTTAAAAAATGCCAGTAAGAAGTAAACCTGTGTTGGTTTCGGTGAGAGTGTGCAAAAGTCTTAAACCAGGACTCTTTAACCAGGAGTTTCTGACCATTAAACACTTCAGCAGAGCCTTACTGGTTCCATAGCACATCGATAAGAGCAGAGGTGTTGGCAGTTTGCTGGCTGGGAGCATCCAGCTGTGTGTTACTGCAATGCCACAACTTGTGGAGGAATCGTGTTTGGACAAACGAGACCAAAGTGGAAGCAGCACAACATTTGGAAATCAATCGATAAATAAAGCACAAGCACCAACGGTCAGCAGCATGGTGGTAAATGAGTGATCATCTGGGCTTGTTTGACACCATGAGCTCATCTGTACACCAAAGTATTTCCCAATGACTTCATGGTCTCAGTCACTAGTTTAAAATAACAGCGAACACGACATCGTGTTCATTTTGTAAATTGTGATCCTCGTTAGAGTCAGAAAAGAGGATAAATCAGATTATGCTCTTGTCTTGTCAGTCAAGGCAAAAATTCACAAATAGCCTTCACTTCTCAGTGAGTCAGTGTCATAGTGAAGCACCACAGACTTTCAGCTACACTCTTTTTAATAACGTGAAGACAGTGTAGTTTTGACCTCTGTAATTATTACTCATGACTTGATTACTCGTGACTCCATAACTGTAATCTAACATTAATGCAACTGCTAAGTTCAGGCAGCTGAATTATATACAGTGGAAATCACTGTAACTGTCCATAATAATATTAGTTACAATGACAGTTTGATGGATCCAGCTGCACTAATTAGAATCACACCGTCATCATTAGCTGAGTTCTAACACATGCAGCTTCTGATCAGCATCGTTCATGTGCAGAGGAAAAGCGGTGTGATGCCACAGCCTGACTCATGACACTTACCCTAAATCTTCAGCGTATTTATTTTAGTCTTCCTCATTTTCCCATGAACACGCTTAACTCTCGTCTTTTCCCCCAGCGTTATATTCATCATCCGCTTTGTCCCCAGATCCATTAGAACAGCAGCAGCTCGTACTGAATACTTCTGTGAGTTTATTAAACTACAGCAAAAACATGTCTGCGGCTGCTTTATGCTTCTCACCGCACTGCTGTATGCAGATAACCAGCTAATCTTTGAATGCAAAAATGATTTTTAAATCTATGCCACTGCCACACACACACACACACACACACACGCACACACACACACACACACACACACACACACACACACGCGCGCGCGCACACACACAGTCTGACACAAATATGCCTTTTTGTAAGGTCAAAGTCTTCTTCAGCAACATTTAACTACAGTAAGCATTGGGGCTTACTATGGAAAAGCCTTCCACTCATACTGATCCTTACAGTGCACTAACCTGAGGGCAGGGTTGCACCACCTAAGGGTTGGGCAAAGCACCACCGCCTGCCCAGCTCCACCTGAGATTTGAATAAATTGACCGATTAATGAGGGCTGATAAGATGTTATTTCAAATTCTAGCAGAACTGGCTGATTTTGTGGTGTGTTGGCCACATCTCTCACATAATGACAACATGAACTGCTGATCAGACCTTTTACGTGACACATTAGTCATTTCAGATTTGAATCTCGTAGATCGATAACACTTGACATCTAAACAGACTGCCCTGACCAGTTGGAAAATCTGTACATCGCTGTGATAAATCATGTCATACTGTATGTTGCTCTGAATGACTGTATTTCCTTCACATGCAGCTGAAGCAAAGGTCCCACGAGCCTCGAGGATACAACAGCCTGCAAACTCTAACCGTAATGAGTGAAATGCAGCATGAGATCATTAAGATGAACATTGCTGCTTGGTGACTTGCTGTGCCTCAGGCATTGGGAGGTCACATTTACTGATTTTATGATTATGTTTCCATTGCATATTGGGAAAAATGTAATTGTCAATTCTCATACGTCTTTGTGATAATGGAAAATGTAATGATTATCCAGTAATGTTCACCCTATGGGACCAAAACTATTGAAAACACGCTGGCGGTTGCTGGTGCATGTTGTTTGAATATAACAGGCTTTTAATTGCTTTCTCCTTCAGTGAAACCAAGTTTATTTTACACCTCTGCTATAGGACATTTCTGGATAAATACAGTTTTGTATTAATAGCATCACATCATCACCTTCTGTGAAAGTGTTCACAGCATTAACATTCAAATTGTATCGTACTCATATGTACAGTACCATGATTTTTTTATGTGACGTGAACCAAGACATGATTTTTTTTTTTTGAGCAACGACATTTTTCCTCATTCCCACATTTAGGTCATTTGAGGATCTCGGGGCTTTGTAGCCTTTAGAAACTCTTTGATATGAAGGAAATGGCTTATGTCAGCTAACAATTCCTCCAAACTCAAATCGTGTTCTGAGGATTAGAAAAGAAGTGCATCCTTCTCGACTGGTACAGACTTTAGTTACACCACGAAGCCCAACACCCCACAAAGAACTCTTATCAAATTGATGATCTTAATTCTTCAGTGGGCATGAACGGTGGAAGGATTTTTGTCTCCGTGTGTTTGGTGATGCCGTGGAGGATTGTTCCTTTGCTAAACCAGTAGATCGATGGGCAGCACTCTCAGATACCACATGTACATCCACATTAAAACCAATGTGCTGCTTTCAGTTGTATGGTTAGCATAAAAAATAGCAACAGAAACAAGCATACAGAAAGAAAACAGAAGGAAATGGATGAGAGAAGTAGTCATAGCAAGGAAACACGGATAAATCTGTACTCGGGAGGAATGAAAGTGTGTATCTATGGTGGTGGTTTTATGTAATACAATACTATTTTTATCTTATTTCCAAATGTTGTAATGCCAGTATAAAAAGGGTAAAATCAACACTGAGCAAACACTTTGTTACCGACACCTTGGTACCACTTTTACTTCAGAACTGTCTTAATTCTTTGTGAATCGGATTCAGCAAGGTGCTCCTTAGTGACATGACAGCATCACACTATGGTGGGCTCCATGATATCGCTCTCCCACCGTATCCCATCACATGACTGTGTAAGACATATACAGTAAATACAGTGAACAGCCAACATGGCACAACATACCTTTGGAAACCATCAGAAGATGGGTACAGTGTATAGTTCTTTTGATGACCCATCTTGACTTTGGAGGTACATGGCCGTACACTGTTCCAGTCAACGGTTTCAACAAACACATCGATTCATGTGAAGGGACTTGGTCAATCATCTGTGCTAATGACTGGTTTTGTTTTTTATATTGTGGTGAAATATATGAATACAATATTATAACACACCCATGCCACCTTGATTAAATGTGGTGCGATGTTAATCCAGCATCATAAGTAACTTGATTTACTGGTCCAGCTGTTGGTACTTGATAACATATCAAATGTTACTACTTTAGTGTTCACACTTCTGATGGAGCACTTTGCTGTAAACAGTAAAAACCAGAGGAAATACAGAGACCTTTGAGGAGTCTTTGTCAGCAGATAAACCTACAACAGATGAAGAGGGCACAGCATAAAGGCATCCTATTGCTGCTGCCCCCCCCCCCACGTGCCCATTGGACTATGAAATGCTGTAAATGCTAAAGACTGAATACAATTGGAGCTTTCTTTTTAAATTCCCGTAGCTTCAGCTCTTCTTGCCTCAGCTCATAGTGAGTATGAATTTATTTTGCACCTTGCTATCTAAGCCATTTAGCTAGCACCTGATAATTCCCCCAACTCTACCCTCCACTGTAGACATATGATACTGTATTAAAGATGGAGACTGCATAAGCCACTGACTGACCGACTGTTGGGATTCAGAAATAAAGGAAGGCACATGTCCTGTTGCTGGAGACGGAGCCAAAGAGCAAACCCAGGTTTCAGTTTGACTTCTTTGGATAACCGTCACAAATGAAAGACCACAGAGAAAGAAATCTCTGACATGGTGGCTCTTTAACCCTCTGCGTTCAGCTACGCCGGGTCATATACCACCAGTCGACTTGCAACTGTAAAAGACACTGATCTACTTCATTCTTTAAGCGATGAAACGGCATTCTAAAATTATAGATCCATGTTTTATTGCACAGTAAATTGTTATGTTTAAAAGGGTAAAAAAAAAGAGCCATATCCAACTTTTGGGGACAACAGAATTATCTGCAACATCTGTAAATTCTGTTTTCAAAATACTGAAATGGCCAAATATGCTAAAAAATATATAATTGCTCACTCTTACATATATTTATTTACATATATTTGCTGTCAAAGTTAACAGTGGGCTGCAGCCTAGAACTCATTCTACTGTAAATAGATCTTACCTAGAAATTTGGGATACAGCTGTTTCTCACTATCTGGCTGTTGCCCACCTGTCCGTGACCAAGGCCAGCTGCTATCTAGTCAATTATGGTCAAATAGGCATAGCCAATCACATGGCACAATATAATCATGTGATTAGGCTAAGCCAATCAGGCATAATAAAGAGGCTGCATATCATTAGCATATATTATCATGGTATTAGGAAGCTCAGATCGTGCATGTTGTTTACTTTCCATTTCAGATAAATACAAGAGCACTAAACAGGGGAATGAAAATGATGCTGCACATCTCTGAAGAGTGAAGAACACAAATGCCACATTTTATAGTTCAGCTCCTTGTGGTCTGCAGACTGGTATGTTTTTAGGCACGTCCACATTGTCTTGATTTCTCTGTCCTAGAAGATAAGTCCCTGTTTCATAGCATCTATAGCTCCAGTATGAGGTCAGATAAGGGGAAGGAACATTTACTGGTTGGCTGTGATTGGTCCTGCTACAAACAATGTCCCCAGCTGTGAACCTGCAGGTGAAATTCATGTCATGACAGCAGAGCACAGCACAGTGCTGGCAAAACAGACAAACTTGGGTTAATGGACACTAAACACTGAAAGATCAATCTAATTCATATAAAGTTATTAATGCTTAATGATTACCTTTTTGTCCTCCCCCCATTATGAATTGAAAACAAATCTCCAACCAATATTATAATATCTTTAGTAGTGCTTTAAAAATGCATCTTTTTCTTTGTTAGGTCCTGTGTGAAAATGCACTGAGCCCCTAATCGGAAGATTCCTGATTGGGAACTGGTGCAGTTTAAGGAAACGGACAAAGATAATATAGAACATACATAAAGATTTGCAGTTTTCACTTGTGTCTCTGAATAATAATAATGACCCAAATGTAATATTTAATAGCATTCATAGCAACTTTAATCACAACCTGTAAAAGCACACCATAAACAACACATAAGCAGAGAGATGAGCGATCAAAGATTTTGCTGTAGTGACACTTTGATCCAACTGTAAAACGCTTTTCAATGCTTCTGGATTACATCAGTTTCAATTCAACAACGCTACACAAAATAGCCAGTGTCACTCGTCTCTGCATGAGAAAGAAGCCACAGGTCATTATGCAGCTGCACCTTCTCACTGAGCAATCGCCTATCTGCCATGTGACGTTTCTAATAGGAAATGTTTCTGAATCCTTCTGCTCGGTTGTCATGGAATGTCTTGTAATGTCTCCATAGCCCACGGCTTAGTTCCTCCACTCTCTGTCTGTCATGATCACTCCGACTTTCTCTTTCCCTGCCACCCTTTTCCCTGCCCCGTTTCCTCTCTCTTTCCTTGGCTGAGATAAATAGGAGGTAGTTAATGCTGATGTGAGAACATAGTGATGCCTGCACAGTAAAAACTACATTTGTCAGTGTCACAGTGCTTTTTGCTCTGGGTAATTGTGTGTCATTGTCTTGCAAGGCTGCCTGGAGATATTCCTGCTGCAGAAAAGGAAGTGAGGTCGGTGCGAGAGGGGAATTTTGTGCTATGTGGAAATGAAAAGAATGTGCTGTTTTCCTATGTGACACATAGTGGCCTGTGTGATTAATTGGGCCATTAGCAAATGCAAGCAGTTCCTCGCTATTCAGGTCATGCTGATCCTTAATGACTTAATTTTGTTTTTTGTGATTTGTTTTTGTGGTTTTTAATGATTCTTTAAACAACATACCATTAAAACCACCTGCCTAATATTGTGTAGTTTTCCCTTGTATTGCCAAAACAGCTTTTATCCATAAGGACATGGACACCAAACTCTTGGTTGTCTTGGAGTTTTTGGCACAGAGATGCTGGTAGCAGATGGACCGGGGTGTCCGTGGACTTGGCCTCTCCTGGTGCATTCTGCGACTGGAGTCTGGAGAACAAGTCATTGCTTTGAGCTCTTTGTCATGTTGCTTGACCTGGTCTTGAAGAGACTTTGCAGTGTTGCAGAGTGCTGCTGGGGGAGGTCGCTGCCTGTCACTGAGAGCTGTTGGAGTGGGTGGTGGGCTTGACATTTAGTTGGATGGCATTGGATGGCTGACTATGCTATGACTGTTTGCTTGCTAATGTGCATGTCTTTTAGCAGTATGTGATAGAGATGCCGATCTTGGACCTTATTACCTCGATGATACCTTGCTGAATTTGGACTATATGGTTCATTTGGTGGTGTTCCACGTCACAAACATTTATGACATTTGGACCATATAAATAGCACTGTCATGTAAAGTGCTTTCTTGGTATGATCAGGATGCACTTGATGGGCTCTCCTCACTGATGTCAGGGCTTTTGAAAGAGCCTTTGGGGGAACACAGGATCCTGACATATCTTTATGATGAACACCAAGGTAAACTACCAATATATTGATGTCATATGCAAAATTAGCAATAATAAAAAAGCCATAAGCAGCTGGGCTCAACTGGGTTCTGATATACCCATTATTTTGGGGTTCTCCTAAACACTGATGTACTTTTAATAATGTTGACATATTAATAGTTGTGGATTTTAAATTGGGTCCACTAATTAATAACATTTGTTAGGAAGGTTTAGGTCAAAAGGTTCACACATAAAAAAATGAATATGAATATAAATAAGTTATTGAGATGTTCAAACAGTTAACTGTGAATTAGACATGTAAGAACTTATTGTGTTATTGTATAATGTCTTTCTACTTGGGCAATATATGCTGTGTTCCTGGAAGCAAATATTTAGACATGTAGATGTGAACCTAACTGCATTTTGGCTGTGAAGCAGCTCTTTGTGTCCAGAGCTCACCACCTTCCCAAGCCTCCCAGTTATTCAAATGGTAAACCAGCAGAACTGACTCTTAATTCATTGAAGAGCATTAACAGTCCGGTCCACCTCTCAGCACTCCAGCCTGACTCACTGTTTCCCACTACTTTCTCCAGGCAGAGAAAAGAAAAGTATTTAGCATGTGAAAAGAGACAGAAAGAGGAGTTAGAGAGCTGGATGTGGCACGCTTAATCTGTAATCTGTCTCTGCCATTTTTCTTCGAAGCATGTCCTATTTACTTTTGTGTATATGTGTGCGCTTGTGTGAGTCATTCCTATTTTCTTTTCAATTCTCAAGTTTCAGTGTGAGCCTCCCTCAGGTGAGAACCCAGACTTTTAAAGTAATTCTTTGAAGGAATTTGACAGAGTACAAAGAACACGAGATGTGAGTGAGTGAAACAGTTCATATCAGACACACAGCATACGAACAGAAATCTGCTTTCACACAAAAACACAACGATGTTTGCAAAGGAAGTGATAAACAAAATAACAAGTTTGCCTTTTATCCTTCAAGTTTATCCTTCAATTACCCTCCTTTTTAATTGAAATTGTCAGCTTATTCTCTGATTGGTGGAGCATCATTGATGGAATACTCTACCCTAATCCCAGGTGTAAGTTTGTCATTGGTGGAATACCACAGGTGGACGGTTTCCATTGGTTGGATATCACTAGAAAAGAGCCAGTGTTTTCATGAAATCTGATGACGGCTTGCATGGGTCAGGGTCATGCCTAAATAATAAAAGAACTTGACATTTTATTTACTAGGAAAGTGTCTTGGAGTTGAAATAAGTTAGTTGTTAGGGATTGATGGGGGGGACCATCATCATTTTTTAAATCATAATCATTTTGCAGAGGTTAGGGAATGATATATTTCATGGGAATGTGCATGCATTAGGGGTTTAGAAAATGTATAAAATATTAAAAAAATGTCATTCTCATCTGTGACTCTTTTACAATGCTGGAACTGCAACTATGAGCATGAGCGTGACACGAGCGCACAGCAGGAGAAACAAATAACGACAATCAAAAGGGGAAAATGCAGACAGTATAAACACATCAGGATTACGACACATGTGATAACAGCTGGGAGGAGCAGGTGCCTGATGACACTAATGAAACAAGGAGAAGCGACACTGAACACACACAGGGAACTAGGAAAATAAAACAGGAAGTAGATAAACAGGCGGAGTCAGGAGTCAGGCCCACTGAGGGAATTACAACATAACTAAAAACATGCAAAAGGCTTGGGTCACTAAACTGAGAAACCTGAAGAGCCAAATAAACTAAAGCTAAGAACAATAAGGAATCCCTTAAGCAAAACAAAATTCACCACAGTAAAATACTTAAACATAAATAATGTTTAAATGTTTAAAACTTCAGAACTCAACCATCACTTTGGAAATAAGCAGCAACACTCAAAGGGCTGTGAGCTAAATCACCAGATTCATGATTTGCTTCAGCATTCATCTTTTGATCTTTGGAGTTAACGTCACTATTTACTTCCTCCAAGCAATTAATGTGCCTGTTAGATCCCATTAAGTAATGCTTCAATCTTAAATAAGATCAATAGATTTTTATTAATTAGCTATCTACGACAGGCCTTTAAGGTGGCAGTAATTAAACTATTACTTAAAAAGACATCAATTAACCCAGCTATATTAGCTAATTATAGGCCAATCTCCAACCTTCCTTTTGTCTCTAAAATTTCTGAAAGAGTCGTAAAACAGCTGACTGATCATCTGCAGAGGAATGGCTTATTTGAAGAGTTGCAATCAGGATTCAGAATTCATCACAGTACAGAAACAGTGTTAGTGAAGTAACAAATACCTATCTCTGCGCTCATCCTGCTACAGCGTTTCATACTGCTAACCATAATATTTTTATAGATCTGAGCCATAGGTCTTGAAGTTATGCACTGCAGTGGTTTGAATCACATCTGTCTCACAGACTCCAAACTGTTTGTCTAAAGTCTTCACACACTAAAGTTGATTATGGAGTTTAACAGGGTTCCATGTTTTATTAGAAAACATTGCATCAATTTTCATTGTTATGCAGATGATACCTGCTTTTATTTATCCATGTAGCCAGGTGGCACACATCAATTAGTTAATTTGCAGGAATGTGCATAAGGGCCATGGATGCTTCTAAATTCAGGGAAAACTGAGGTTGTTGTAATTGGCCTTACAAATCTTAGAAACATGGTGCCTAAGCAAATATTCATTCTGGACCAGTTGGACTTCTGCAGTTCGTTACTATCTGGCTGTGTGCCTTTTCTATGGAACCAGCTCCCAGGTTGGATTTGGGAGACAGACCCATGATGCAGCGTGTGTTTATTTTTCCTTCCGCTCTGTTCACTCTGGCTATACACCACTTTGCATTTAATGATTTGTTATTATTAATCTCTGGCTCTCTTTCACAGCATATCCTTTGTCCTGTCTCTCTCCCCTCACCCCCAGCCAGTCACATCAGATGATGGCACCTCCCTGAGTCTGGCTCTTTCGAAGGTTTCTTACTGATAAAAGGGTTTTTTTCCACAATTATTGTATTGTCTTTATCTTACATTATAAAGTTTGTTGTGATTTGGCACTACATAAAAAACTCATCCTTTTAACAGCAGCTGCTTATCCTGATCACTAATATTAGGATAAATGAACCTAGATAGGCAAAAGACAGCCTGGAATACTGCAAACGTTTTTGTAGTATACGGCCCTGATATGCATATGTCGCACAGGTGATGGCAAGAGCTTCTGAGCTAGAAAATGATATATGATGATACACTGAAAATGGTGTGTTTTGAAGATTTGAATGACAGAACAAGGCAAGAGTGCTTGTTTCTCCTGGTAAATCTCCATTTCAGTGACGGTACTTGAGACTGCAGTGTATAGAAACATCATCCTGCCTCTGCTACAGCCGAATTTGTGTCATTTCAAGGTAAAATTGGTTTTGGGAGCTTTCCAAACAAACCAATGTTGCCTCTCATGTTGTCTGTTGTGCTCCAAGTAATTGCTTACATTTATTTAGCTTTGTGAAATGTTACTTGGGCACTGAGGTTCTGTGAATAGAGTTAAATGTTAGAAATGCCAATGTATAGCAGGTGTAATATTTCCTGTTATATACTTTGATGTGCTAGTTATGTAACATTTGCTTATCAGCATAAAACTGAAAATACAGCTGAGGTTTCTTTTCAGTGCATGCTTAAAAATGAATACAGATTTTTCACAACAGATAATTTGACATCTAATAGCAGCAACATTTCAATAGTATTTATGAAAATGTAAGCCAGACATCCAGAAGAAAATCAAGTTCTGAAACTACACATGGAAATAGATGAATAGTTAAGAAATTACAACCAGTCTTTTCCTGCCCCGTCTCTAAAAGATTAAATAACAGTGAACATAATCCACAAATAACTACTTTATGCTTCAAAACAAATCAGATTAGAATATAAAAGTGATTTTTAGGGGGCAGGGTTGGATGTGCACCCCTTAAATAGTTCTATCACAAAACATCTCCCTATCATGATCATACGGACCATATGGGGTGTAGATGGAGGTCCCAAAAGCAGACATATGAAGACAGACTGTTTCGAACTGACAGTGAGACATATATTTACTGCAAACCCACTTAAGTACAAAAACAGTCCACCAAAGGGAACAGATGCACTGACAAAGGAAACAGGACTATATTTACACACAGAAGTGCACTCAGAAAAGTGAAGACAGCTGGGGAGAAGAACACAGCGGAACTAAATTACGGAAGATGAGTAAAGGGAAATGAAATTAAACAAAGCTCAAGCATCAACTAACTCAAAATATAACTGGAAGTGGGCTAACTAAGTGAAAACCCAGACACATGAATGGACTTAATACAGGAGACTTGACGCAAAAGGGTGGAACACTGAGGGAGGAATTAAGCTCTAAAGCAAGTAGAAACAAAACTCAATATACTAAGGAAAAACAACCATAAGCACTAAACAAACCAGGGAACAAGAATTTTAAATGAACAAAACCTGAAAAGTCCAAAACCTCACAAAACACTGGGACAAATGACCTAGAACCATGACACTCCCAAAGCAACGCAACGCAACGCAACGCAACGCAACGCAACGCAACGCAACACAAAACAAAACACAAAAAACAACACAAAACAAAACCAGGACAAACAACTCGATAATAAACACACACCAAAGGTACAGCCCCCTACCCCAGAACGTCCTGGTGGGGCAGAGGGGTCTTACAGAACATCTGCTAGTAAACCTAAAATGTGTGCAGGAGCTGCGTGCTTGACATTCAACACTACGTGAAACTCATGCTAATATGCGACTTTCTCTTAAACATCCTCCTAATTACATCTAATCTCTCTCAATATGTCCCTCGGCAATGCTAAAATTGATGCATGAAGCAAGACAAGTGTTTGCTGTGCTTGGTTGACTCAGGTTATGGAAACAGCAAGACAGAGAACAACAGGATGGCTTTGGCTTTTGAGTAGAGCTGGATAAGTGATCTGCATGTGATTATTTTGTCTTACTCACAGATTTTAGTGGTGGCTGTAGACTTTATAATATAATATAATATAATATAATATAATATAATATAATATAATATAATATAATATAATATAATATAATATAATATAATATAATATAATATAATATTTCTTTGTCACATGCACAGTTATGCAATGCACCGTGAAAATGTATTTTTTTACCTGCAGCCAATAAGTGGTAAAAATATATAAATAAGAATAAAATGTGTAATTCACACATCACGGCTCTCAAGATAAAAATATACAAATATCTGGGGTAAAAATATAAAATTCTAGTTGTTGGTCTTTACAAATAAGTCATACAAATATCACATTGCTGCTATTTTCTGCACATTCCTGCACAGTAACCCTCACTTTGAATAATGCTGAATGGGTTTGATGGGCTTTGATAGCTTTCAGTGGTTTGTTTGTATCGTAATGACCTCAGAATCTCAAATAGATTCATTTATGTGAAAGAAAACAAACAAGAAAGAAAAGATCAATGAGCACCGTTTTTCCTCTGGATTACATTGGCTGTGTCACTGGTCATGTGTGGTTCTGTAATAGAACTGATAGATTTTTCTCTGTGTATTATAGACTGTTACACGCCTCAGTGGTTTGATAATGCACAGTGATGGGCTTGCATCTGAACTGCCATGAAAGTAATTATACTGTAAATAAGGATTGTCTGTCTATATGTGTGTGTGTGTGTGTGTGTGTGTGTGTGTGTGTGTGTGTGTGTGTGTGTGTGTGTCAGAGGCTATTGTGTGTCTGTGTGTGTCACTTGGTTCTTTGTGGAGAATGCTGTTGTTCATTGTTAGGACAACTTTATATCCAATCAGCAGCAGTCTATGCATAGCGCCTTCACCTTTGGAATCTATGCTTTTAACTTTTTGAGGACTCTATACACTCATGTCTCTGTATCATCTATGTTGATCAAATTGCCACAGTCCCTTTCTGTGCTAGCCAAAGCATGATACAAATGGACACTGATGCAGCACCATAAATTCTGCATAAGGCCCACATCGGCCATGCTGCTGGCATACCATCAGCAATTAATGTGACAGATATCAGTGTAAGCAGCAGCCAATATTTATGTGTTGTGTCACATCCAGTTTTTTCATGGTTAAAAGTAGTGCAATGAAGGGCTGAAAGAGCTTAAAATTGTGTTTTTATAATAAAGCTTTCTTTAAAGAAACTAAAATGTCAGTATTAGCTATTGGGCAAATAATTGTTTTAAACATCAATAACAGTATGGAGCTATAATGTTGGGATGCCATATTAAGGCATCTCTAACTCAGGGGTTTTGCTCAGTTACTCAGTTGACCTGAGTTAGGGATGACTAATTGTTAGTTAGATTGAGAGTAGAAACAAAACTAAAGCATGGCATGCACTAGTAGTTATGATGGCACTTTTGGTGTGTATCACCATTTGCAAAGTATGCAGCACAGAGCATTAATGGTCAGATAATCACTTTCAATACACCTAAGCCTGCACGGTCTTTAGATTGTTACACTGAGTACATTTCTGCGATACCAACATGCCCTCACAAGCCTCACTGTGCCTGACTCTCCTGCCTTCCTTTTGTCTCCCTGCATTGATCTGGACTTTACAGGGTGAAATCTGGCCATATATACTCAGAAAAATTCCTTTTACTTAAGACCTCCTGCCTAAGAAATTTGCCAGTTAGTTGTTTGCATTGGGCTTTCCCTATTTTTTATTTATTTTTTTTACCTTTATACAATATCACACAGGCAGCCCAAGGTGGAAAATGGCTTCCCATTGTATGTATTGGCTCTGCTAGTGGTGAATATTTTGGGCTGGGCCTCTGTCTCTGTCACACACACTGACATGCATACACACAGACACACAAAGTCCTCCTTATTTAGACCCTCATGAACTCCATTAGGATTTATTACCTCAGCTTTGTCCCCAGTGAACGTGTCTGGCCTGTGCTCCAGATTGGGGGAAAACTGGGAATGAAGGAAGGACAAGGGGAAGGAGGGTAACGGTTTGGGCCAAGGGAGTGTTTCTAATGTTACACAGACATCCATTGTAAAGTGCTAAAACACTGGATCCCAACTGGCAAGATTAGTGGGACATTTGTTAGGCTTTTTGACTTAAAGTATGGTTTAGTTTTTATAGTCTGTTTGTATAATGTAGTTGGAAGATACAAATATATATATATATATATATATACAT
>VOQJ01046771.1:12516-24462 GCA_015052665.1 Apistogramma diplotaenia | reverse complement strand
TAAAAAAAAAACTAGTACAATATAGCCATGCAGGTTTAGTAGTAAATACATTGATACACTATATTACCAAAGATATTCACTCATCAATCCATATCATTGAATTCAGATATTTCAATCACTTCCCTGGCCACAGGTGTATAAACCAATTGCCTCTGCATGCAGACTGTCTCTACAAACATTTGTGAAAGAATGGGTCGCTCTCAGGAGCTCAGTGAATTCCAGCATGGTGCTGTGATAGGATGCCACCTGTGCAACAAGTGCAGCCGTGATTGAATATTCCACAGTCAGTTGTTAGTGAGATTATAACAAAGTGGAAGAAATTGGGAATGACAGAAGTGGTAGGCCACGTAAAATCAGGGAGCAGGTCAGTGGATGATGAGGCACATAGTGCCCAGAGGTCACAGTGAGCTTTCTGCAGAAGTAGCTACAGACCTCTAAACTTCATGTGGCCTTCAGATTAGAGCAAGAGCAATGTGTAGCAATGTAAAGCATCAGATGCAGTGGTGTAAAGCACGTTGCCTCTGGACTCTAGAGCAGTGTCCTCTGGAGTGATGAATTACACCCATCTGACAATCTGATGGACATGTCTGGGTTTGGTGGTTGCCAGGAGAATGGTACTTGTCTGACTGCATTGAGCCAAATGTTGTGTTTGGTGGAGGGGGTATTATGGTGTGGGGTTGTTTTTCAGGAGTTGGGCTCGGCCTCTTAGTTCCAGTGAAATCAATTCTTAATGCTTCAGCATGCCAAGACATTTTGAACAATTTCATGCTCCCAACTTTGTGGGAACAGTTTGGGGATGGTCCCTTCCTGTTCCAACATGACTACACACCAGTGCCCACAGCGGGTCCATAAAGACGTGGATGAGTGAGTTTGGTGTGGAAGAACTTGACTGGTCTGCACAGAGTCCTGACCTCAATCCGATAGAACAACTTCGGGATGAATTAGAGTGGAGACTGTGAGCCAAGCCTTCTCATCCTGCATCAGTGTCTGACCTCACGTGTGCTTCTGGAGGAATGATCAAACATTTCCATAAACACTCCTAAACCTTGTGGAAAGTCTTCCCACAAGAGCTGAAGCTGGTTTAGCTGCAAAGGGTGGGCCAACATATTAACAACGTATTAAAAATCTATGGATTAAGAATGGGATGTCACTCAAGTTCATATGTGTGTGTGAAGGCAGATGAGTGAAAACTTATGGTAATATAGTGAATAACTGGGAAACAAAAATGATGTTTCTAGCTTGACCAAACATTGATTGGAAACCTTTGAGTTTTATCAAAGTCCTTCTACAAGCAAGTCATCTTTGGGCACTTATTTTGAATCTCCTATCTAAATGAACTTTCTGAAGTCAAACTGCTACTTGACATCCTGAGGTCAGTCATTAGGGCTCAGGGCATATTAAAGATTTTAATTAAATAAATGAATGTGATAAAAGTTATTGAAATATGTCTTAGCATATTCGTTTTTCCTTAAACTCTTCACTCATTTGTACATGTTCACAAATCTATGCAATAGAGCCAAAAAGAGTAACAAGCACAGTAAGAGTTAACAAAATGCAATATTCAATTATGATTACAAAGTTTATGAGGTTTCTTTTTTCTATCTTAAACAAGGTGTTGGAAAGCAAAGAGCTCCAGTAGCAACAAATTTTGGTGACAATAAATGAAAGTGGAACGCCAACAAGGAAAAGAGTGACACCTGCAGGAATCTGAAACAGCCCGAAAAAACATTCAGATGAAAGAAAGAAAAATATCTATATACATATTTTTTAACCTGAACCTAATTTTATAATAACACAGCAAATATAAACAGCTAAACTGGTGGATCAATAGCAAGAGCAGTGTTAATGAGTGTTCCCGTCACAGATCATAATAAAAAAACCATGTGGTCACATGATGAGAATCTCCTGTTCCAACACATCCCAAAGGTGGTCTGTTGGACTGAGTTGGACTGAGACCTTGTGACTGTGGAGGCCATTTAAGTGCAGTGAACTCACTGTCATGTTAAAGAAACCACTTTGAGATGATCTGAGCTTTGTGGCAATGCGCATCATCCCGCTGGAAGCACCCATCAGAAGATGGATCAACTGTGGTCACAAAGCCATGGACATGGTCAGCAACAATATGTGGGTAGGCTGTGGTGCTTAAATTCAATTCAAAATATTTTATTTATACTTTATTATCCCCAGGGTGCAATTTGCATTGCAGTCAACAAACAAACAAAAAATCCTATAAAACACATACAGCCAGAGACACAGAATCACCTAACAGAATTCAAAAAGGTAATCATGGTAGGAACAAATGAGAATTCAAATAAGTTTGTTCTGAGGCAGAGAATCCCTCTTACTCTGAAAACACGGGGTGAGCGCTATCACCCCAAATCCTCTCTGCCTTGTGGGTAGCCCTAACTCTGTACAGAAGGGCAGGATCATTAAGCTTTATACCTGCCACTTTGCTAGACAGATGCTTATTGGTACTAAGGGCCCAGAGTGTGCCAAGAAAACACCCCCACACCATCACTCCATCAGCAGCAGCCTGAACTGTTGATACAGGCAGGAGGGATCCATGCTTCCATTCTGACCCGGCCATCTGAATGTTGCAGCAGAAATCGAGACTCTTCAGACCAGGCAACATTTTCCCAGTTTTCTGTTGTCCAGCTTTGGTGAGCCTGTGTGAACTATAGCTTCAGTTGCCTGTTCTTAGCTGTCAGGAGTAGCACCCAGTGTGGTGTTCTGCTGCTGTAATCCATGTGCTTCATGGTTCAGTGTGTTGTGCACTCAGAGAGGCTCTTATTATTTGAGGCACCGTTGCCTTCCCATCTGCTTGCAGCAGGCTGGCCATTCTCCTCCTCCTTTGGCACCAACAAGAGATTTCCATCCAGACAACTGCTGCTCACTGGATATTTTCTCCTTTGTTTTTATTTTTTTTTTAAATTTTTTTTTTTATCATTATCTGTAAATGTTTCTGAATTACTGAAACCCGTTGGTCTGGCACCAACAACCACCTTTCTTCCACATTCTGATGCTCAGCTTGACTTTCAGCAGGTCGTCTTAACCGTGTCTAAATGTCTAAATGTTGATTAGATACTTAACGAGCAGTTGAACAGGTGCACCTAACAATGTGGCTCGTGGATGTGTATTTAATCACCGTTTAGACGGAGCCTGATCCCTAATTGAGAACCCAGATTCAACCACCTAATTAAATATAATTCAATTAACCACTAAATTAATAATTCCGTTTTATTTCACTCTGTGACTAATGACGAAGCTTCAGTCAGCATGTAAATGTGTAACTTCATTTCTGCGCCCACTCAGTCACGGTATGCGGCGTGCCCCGTCCCCACTCCGCCCTTCACATATGCGCCCCCCCCCAAAAAAAAAAAACATCAAAAAAAACCTCTCAAACCCTGTCATCTAAAAGTTGGCCTGCCAACTCAAGTTTGGAGACTACGACCTGCTTTATCTCTCCTGGTACAGTCTCTGATATTAGCTGCAGCTGAAAACACTCCTCTCAACAATCACTATTCCAAATCATTGCTTTTCCTATGAAGCTTCACATACTTTGAGTCAAAATGCTCCGCCCCGCTCAGCAAAACCCTTATTTTCAACGGTCCCCATTTTGCAACTGGGTCTGCACGTTTTTCTTTACAAAGCTTTCAAACAACAGCTCACGATGGAAATATATATAATTTCAATCATCTTAGCGAGTATCCTCATCATCCCGTTTGCACTTAAAACTTTTTGCCCTCATGTTTGGATGGACATTCTGCATTTCGGAGATCTGGTGCGGATTTTAGTGAAGTTTGTTGCGAGGCGCAGAAGGAGACCTTTCTTCTTTGTTTTGGACCGCTTCTTGGAGCAGACAGCCGCGCATCCAGACAAGCTATGCATTGTGTTTGAAAACGAAAGGTACACGTACACTTGCGCAGATAAAAGGAGTAACAAAATTGCTAACGCGCTACAGTCTCACCCTGGCTATAAAGCTGGGGACACCGTGGCACTGTTCATGGGGAATGAACCCGCTTTCATGTTTACCTGGCTGGCTTTGGCTAAGTTGGGCTCTCCTGTGGCTCTCCTCAATCACAACATCCGCACCAAGTCTTTGCTGCACTGCTTTAATTGCTGCAAGGCTAAAGTGTTGATAGCCGCCTCAGGTATGAATCCACGTGCTTGTTTCAGAGCTTTTTTTTTTTAAACTTGTAGTTGGTGCGTTTTTTCTGCTTTGTGAGGAGCTGTAGCCCTCAAATAGTGGGAAACACCCTTTTAACGCTTAATTTTTAATTAAACCTAGCTGGAACTGTCTTATATACATTTATGTGCTTTATGTCCTATTCCAGAGCTAAAGGAGGCAGTGGGAGATGTGCTGCCCTCCCTGATGGAGCAGGGTGTCACTGTCCTCCTGATGTCCAAACACTGTGACACTCCTGGAATCCAGAGCTTCTCTAATGAAGTAGCGGAGGCATCGGATGCCCCTGTCCCTCGATCCCTCAGGTCACACGTAACATTTAACAGTCCTGCAGTTTATATCTACACCTCTGGAACCACAGGTATGCGATGAACCTTGGTGTGTGTTTTGGAACATTTTAAAAGTGTTCAGTTTCGGACTTTGTCGCTTGTGGTGATTTTGTAGGTTTGCCAAAGGCTGCTGTGGTCAACCAGAACCGCCTCTTAATAGCTCTGGCTGTGTTATCGTCCAACGGTGTATCATCCAGTGATGTCTTCTATCTCAACCTGCCTCTGTATCACACAGCTGGATTTTTTGTTGGCTTTATTGGAACTATTGAGACAGGTGAGGCCACCGAGGAGTTGACTTTGTGAGAGCTCTGTTAAATAACTGAGACATCTGCTGTGCACAGAGGTCAGCGTCTCTTCTGTGACTGGCCTCAGGAGATTCCTGTGGTGTTGGGGGTTGACAAATAACTAAAGTGAGACTCTAAAGTCATTTTTTTGAAGGCTTAAAGTGTTGTGCATTCAGATTCCACAGCAGAAATGCCACTGTACAGCTGGGAGTTTGCTGTGTGAGCTGCACTTGGGCTCCAGATGTTAGCCAGTGGTTGTTAATGCAAACAAAACCAACTATACAATTTTTTTTCTGCAGGCAGAGTGACTGCAGATACAGTATGGCGTCTTGTGCAATAAAACCAAGCAAAAGTTAGAATTTTCACACAAAAATGCATAATCTGTAATTACAGTGGATCTTCACACCAATTCTAAGCATAAATGCGATGAATATTTATTTATTTTTTGGCAGATTCAGGTTGACGTCACAAAGTAGAATCCATGTCTTGAAATTTAATAATTTTGAAGTGTTAAGGATTTAGTGATTAGGGACATTTTCCCACTTGTGTTGTAAAGCTAAATAAACGATCCAAATCCTATTGTTTTAGCTAAAGATTTCATCATTGTAAGCATTTGATTTCAAGTGGGCACCAGCTGTGCCCCTTCGAAGATCATGCAGATCCATCAAAGTGCTGCTAAGCTTCCCACATGACCCGAATACGCAGCAAAAATGTAACAAAAAAGCGAGAACTGAACTCATTTCCACTGCATGAAAGTGATCCCCTCTGCTGCTTTCCTCCTCCTTGTAACCCCGGTGGAATCCAAGTGAAAGACTCTTTTGTCTTTCACTTGTAATCTGAATAGATCCTCTCGAACTGCTTCTTTTTTTTCTCTCAAAAGGATAAAGTTCACAAAGCTGTTATATGTTTAGGTAAGCAGCTTGAGTTGTGATTCAGCACTTGCCCCGAACAGTCACCGTTTTTGTTATGTAGCACATGAAGTGTGAGTTTAAGTGTGGGGAAATATTCATGTCTTCCATGATGTTGAAATTGTCTCTCATTTCTAGATTAATTTACACATGAGGTGTAAACATTTCTTTTTCTGTTTTGAAGGGTCAACTGTCATTCTGAAGAGGAAGTTTTCTGCCTCACAGTTTTGGGATGACTGCAGGAAATATAATGTGACTGTTATCCAGTACATTGGAGAGGTGATGCGTTACCTCTGTTGCACACCAAAGGTAAAGTGCTTTTTACTGGCTCCCATTTTTAATATTTCAAGTATTGTTTAAGTAGAACAGTATGTATACTGGCAGCAGTATTTTGTAACCATTTTAGACATTGCCCTCTAACTGTAATAATTTTGCGCCTGCAGAAATCATGTACAGTAGCTTCCTGTGCAAAAGTCTTGAGGCACAAAATAGGTGGTGTGACGAACTGCCAAATAGATTAAATTATTAAAACGTGAAAATGCAGTATATAAGGCAAAAAACTGAGTTTGAACACTTCTGATGAGCTTGAAAGTCAATATCTGCTGTGACCACCTTTCTTCTTCAGCACAGCCTGAACTCTCTGAGGCAGCTTTCCTCTCATTTCTTCAAGTAGCCGACAGGAACAGCTCTCCAGGCTTCTTGAAGGACAGTCAAAGCTCTTTGGATGTTGGCTCCCTTTGATTCTCTGTCAAGATGATCCCACACTGCTTCAGCAATGCTGAGGTCGATCCATGACTGATAATGTTCTGTTGTGTGCTTTTCTATGCATGCATGCATAGAAAAGCATAGATAATATAAACCAAAAATACCAAATTTGGATTCATCCCTCCATCAGACCTGTTGCTGCTGATTTTCTTCTTGTGTAATGTATCAGCCTTTTCTCCCCGTGTCCCTTCATTAATAAGAATGGCTTCCTGACAGCCACCCTTCCACTGAGACCATTTCTGATAAGGCTTCAGTGAACAGTAGATGAACCAGCTGAAGGTCCAGATGCATCTCTCAGGTCCTGTGTCAGCTCTTTGCTGGATTTTTCCTATTTCATAAGGACACGACTTTCAGAGGCTGTTGATTTGTTGTAGGCAGTTGCCACCTGAAACTTCTTCTTTTGTCCTCCGCTTCTCCAGTTTCCTCAAAAAAACCTTTAAGGACAAACCTTACACTGTGTTACCAGCTCTTTGGGAATCACCTTGTTTCAAAAATTCTGTTTTATGTTGTCAAACTGTGCATTTTTCATAGATTAAACTAAAGAAATGGAAGCAAATGATGTATTTCTGTGGCAGGCTGCTCGGAACAAAGTGCTTTATGTTTAGACACAGCATCCGTTGTGTTAGGTGCTTTTTTATGCTTGAATGATTTATAGGTCAGGGTTAAGTTAATTAACAAACAGCAACAACAACAACAACAAAATAACGTCTGAAGAAAACATTTGAAAGGTCTTCAGAAAGCAGGAGACTGCTGCTCAGGACCACTTAAAAAATGACAGTCTGGCTCTTTGGAAGCAAAATACAAAGAAACGAGGGGTGGCTCAAGACTTTTGCACAGTACTGTATTCCATGTTTTCTTTGTGTTGTGGAAATGCCTCTGTATTATTATTTTGATCATGTGGCAACTGAAAGTGACAGGACTGTGCCAGAAGCTCTGCTTCTTAACTGAAACCTAACCGGGGGCAAACCTTCAGTGTTGGCAGGGCTTTAAGGTGACCGTCCCTCTGACTCAGGGGTTTTGAGACTTGAAGAGATAGATAAATAAATAGAACTGCAGTTAGATTGTGAAGGATTTATTATGTATAAAAGAAATTTATTTGTTCTTATAACCTTAATCTGCTGCTGAATGCCGCATATTTAATCACTAGTGTTTGCAACTCAAACAAACTGACAGAGTGCCTGTGTGCACCACGCCTCTCCTCTCGAGATACTGTAAAACTTACACTTCGAGACAGCTGCAGAAGCAGAATACTGGGAACTGGTTCCAGCCGGGGATAACTTTCCAAATCTGTACATTCCCAGAGCTCCACACAGCTGGCTTTCCAAAATAGAAATCGTTAAATTTCAACTATCGGGTTCCAGCTTTCTGCGTCAGTATCCGTGGGCTTCTGAGCTGCAGAGGAAGAGTCGCACATTTTTAAAGTATCACAGCGACTGCATGTGTTTCTGATATTTTCAAGATGTATTTGTATTTATTTAGGGCTACTGTAAACAGTTGTGTATGCCATTCAGAGTATCAAGTTGCATCACATGAAGTGCAGTCTCAAGTTACTGCGTGACCCTGCACGAGTCAGATGAGGTAGTTTGTCTTTATCTGGTCACCTCTAGGAATAGATGCTGGCCTTTACTTAAGACGGCCATATCAAGTAACTTGGCAACCAAATCTTTGTGTATCTAACTTGAGGGGCAGTTTTATTTTGGTAAATGGTATTTCTTATACATTATATGTACTGTACTAAAGGCAGTGAGTGCTTTAAAGTCCAACTGAAGTAATTTACTTGTGTGTCAAATTCTCACACAAGTACAGAGACTGCTCTGCTACTGAGACATGCCATATTTAACTTTTTGTATTAACAGGGATAAGCAGCTTCTAGTACTTTGGAAACTGGAATTTGTTGGATAGGATGCCATTTATTTCTGTTTTGCTTGCAGAAATGCCTCATGCTCCTTATTTCCATTTCAAAATGCAGAAAGACAATGACAAGGACCACAAAGTAAAACTTGCCATTGGCAACGGCATCCGAGCAGAGATATGGAAAGAGTTTCTTAATCGCTTTGGGAACATTCAGATTCTAGAGTTTTACGCCTCCACTGAGGGAAATGTGGGATTTTTGAACTATCCTGGGAAAATTGGAGCCATTGGACGAGTCAACTTTTTGCATCGGGTATGGAGCTGTTTCATATTTACCAAATATTTATCAGATTGTGTGTCAAAATGTGTAAGGTGTGAAATCAGTGTGTTTATAAATGATATTTTATGAATAGTTTAATTCATGAAGTGGAATTATATATGCAGACAGTACTTTTTGTGTTGGTGTAACAATGTAATGAGCACACATCAATGCACGCGTCCTCCTGTAGACACTGTTCCCGTACACTCTCGTTAAGTATGACACAGAGCGAGATGAGCCGGTACGAGATGCTAACGGCCTCTGCATTGAGACACCCAAAGGTAAAGAATACCTTCCATCCATCCATCCATCCATCCATCCATCCCTCCATCCATCCATCCATCCATCCATCCATCCATCCATCCATCCATCCCTCCCTCCCTCCCACCCTCCCACGGGATCTGGAGTGTATCCCAGCTGACAGCTTCATGCTTTATCTTTCCCGTTTCTTTGTTTAAAGGTGAACCAGGACTGCTGGTGTCAAAGATCACAAACATAGCCCCGTTTGTCGGCTACGCTCAGAACAAAGAACAAACGGAGCGGAAGAAACTTCGCGATGTTCTCAGGAAGGGCGATATCTATTTCAACACGGGAGACCTGATGAGGATCGACAAAGATAACTTTATTTACTTCCAGGATCGAGTGGGTGATACATTCAGGTACAGAACTCGGGGGGGCACCGTGATTTCATTTGGAAAATAATTTTTGTTTACAGAATTGATTTTCAGGTTCATGCTGCAGGTTCAGCCATGTTATTCAAACACAATTGAAACTTGAACAAATGGATGAAACATAAGGAGGTTGTTGACTTTCCATTGTTGTTTTAAAAGCGTAGAACACACAGAGCTAACAGACGTGGATAATATGGTTGTTTTTTCATTATTTTAATTGGAAACCTTTTGCTGCACAAACACAAGCCACGAGCACACAATGCAGCCGTTAGCAGCAACATGGGACCACTTTTTGAAAAAGCTTAAAAATTCCACTCAAGCTACTTGTTCAGACATGTTATCTGTTATCCAAGTGGACGACTTTTCCTCCTACATGCATAAACCTGTACATTGTAGTTTTGCCTCTGGTGTAAAGAAACACACAATAGAAATAAAACTGCAACTTTCCCCAGGTGGAAAGGTGAGAATGTTGCTACAACCGAGGTGTCTGACATCTTAACGATCTGTGATTGTCTCAAAGAAGCCAACGTTTATGGAGTCCAAGTGGCAGGTGATGGTTGCTTTTACTGTACTTTAAGATGACCCTGCTCTACCTGCTTAGCCGCAGCCGCCCCACCGATGCATTCATTAATCATAATTTTCTTTTGCTACGTAGGTCACGAAGGGCGGATAGGAATGGCAGCTGTCACTCTGAAGAAAGAGGTCCAGTTTGATGGACGTAAAATATACAACCATGTCGTTAGCTGCCTGCCCTCGTATGCGCGCCCTCGCTTTATAAGGATACAGGTAATTAAATTTTTTATTGCATTTCAGCTTAGGAAGAAACACCAGTTATATTTCCATGTTTGCAAACCAATTCTATGATAATTGATCCAATATTGGTGTGATTATCTTCTAACTAGAACGCTGTGGAAGTAACTGGGACTTTCAAGCAGATGAAGGTGAAACTAGTGGAGGAGGGTTTTGACCCAGTCCGTATTCAGGACCCTCTTTTCATCCTTGATGATAGTGAGAAGAGCTACATATCACTGACAGCACAGATCTACAACGCCATCTTATCAGGAAACATGAAACTATGAGTCAGCTCTAAATTTTCAACAGAGGTGCGGCCTTTTGGGTTATTAGTACTTTTAACTGATGAACTTCCAGCTCAGGGAAGGAACTGAAACTTTTAAATTCTTTTTATGAAATTTTTACATCATAGTTTTTTTGTTTTTTTTTTAAAGGTAATGTGTGTGAATCGGTGTAGGATTATAAGGAGTCAACCCAAGGGGAGGGTGAGGGGTTCAGATCATTTAATTACAGAACAAACACAGCTCAGCTTTTGTGCCGCTAGCGGGGAGAGAGTCCAGCCTCCTTGAGCACTGGAACCGAAAAGGAAAATCCTCTGCTCTTGCTCAGACAGGAAGTGACCACTCTCTCAGAGGCCGGCCCCTCCGCGCACAGCTTTTATTGAGAACTTACAAAGTAAAGGTCACATGACGTGACGTCGATGGCATCACACAAAACGTGGTTCACAGCAGGTAGTAAACATTGAAATACATTCACGTGGTTTCACACAGAGATGTTACTGTTACAATAAGCTAATCAACAGACTTCCTGGCTCCTTCCCAGCCTTATATGCTGGTGAAGAAACTCAGGAGTGTGAATGAGGCTTTTGTGTCTGTGCTCCTTGAGCACTAAAACAATGAAAGAGTAGTTTTAATGTCCTTCCTGAAGAAAGTGCCACTACTTCTCCTTATATTTAAATGAGGAGAAGTAACAGTGTAGCATACATATAAAACAAGATGAAACATATACAGAAGATATGATAAAATACAGAAAATATAATAATATACCTAACAGAGGGGTTTAGACATACTATAAATGACAAAAGATAATTCAAAAAGTGTACTTAATAGCATGATGACTTCTGATTATGCATGTGCTTCTTTCAGTGTTTTGGTTGTGGCGTTGTAATATGGTCGAATGATTGTGGTGAAGAAACTATATGGATGGATGGTGTGGTTTTTTTTCATACAGTATATCCTTTTATTTGTTTTATGTAATGGTTTAATGCTTGCAAAAATATACAGAAAGGGGAATGATATTACTGCATTCTATGTTAATGTGTCAATATCTGCAGATCTGCATTGCTTTCTTCAGAATTAAAGCAATTCCTACAGTTAAACCAGAAGCAGCGTTCGTGTGCACGTCTGCTCTGTGTTTTGCTCACAAAAAATGTCAGACGTGACTGACGTGGAACAGCCACAAGGTGGAAACAAATGCTGCACCGAGTGAAGCTCAGTGCAGCGAATCAGCGGACAGGAAATTAACTCGGAACATCTAGAAATGGACGCCCTTGTGTGGGTTTTGCTCACATTCAGCCACAAGATGCTGATGTTGAGCAATAAACCTGGTTTGCAGTTGTTGTTCCCATTCTTCTCAAAGTGCTGAAGCAATAAGGATTTTATGAATGAATTTACCAAAGCGGAACCAGACTCTGTGTGTGTGTGTGTGTGTGTGTGTGTGTGTGTGTGTGTGTGTGTGTGTGTGTGTGTGTGAGTGTAATACCAATAAAAGGAGAGCTGGAAAAACAAAAAGAAGAGAAGTTAACTTATAAATAAACAGTATAGGCAAGGCGGGCCAAGGCAAAG
>VOQJ01046765.1:10261-22963 GCA_015052665.1 Apistogramma diplotaenia | reverse complement strand
AGCTTACGCGACGTCGCTTCTGTCAGACCAGTTAACAAAAAGGGGAGAGTGCGTGTGTGCATCACTATGAAGAATCAGTTCCTGCCTGTTTCTTGGAGCGATTTTTGCTCGGCACCTAACGTATCTTGTGCGATGCTGCGATGAGGCCATGTGCTGTTAATCAAGTGTCCGCATTTCCTCACTGTACTGAAGCTGAGATCCACAGCATGTTTCATTAGAGATGAGCACCGTGCGCAGATGGAAATTAAGCCTGTAGTAAATTGTGAAATTGATAAATGGCTTAATAAAGGAACTGGCATATGGCAACTAGATGTTAATATCTAACCAAGACATACTCAGATACTTCACGAAGCAACCTTTTGTGTTACTACAAAATCAGATTATTAAGGCTTTTTTTTTTAAAAATCATTTAATGCTCACTTTAAAGCTCTGTTACTGTGTAAAAATTGTTACATCAGACCAGGTCGACATTTCTCCTCATGTCTGCTTTATCATTGGGTTTTATATTTTGCTACTTGCTGAGGTTTTGGCATTGGACAGTGGCACTGAATGGGTTAAATATACTGCTGCAGCAAGAGAATGGAGGGAAGCTGTTCAATGAGAGAGAAGGTTCTTCTCTGCAAATAAGTGCTTTCCTGGTTAAAGGGCAGGTTTCTGTCGCTGCTGACTACTTGATATGATCGCACATTAACAGTCTACCTGAAATATTTGTGGCATTTAACTTTTTTCTGTTCATTTAATATTTTGTCTCTGTGGCACAGAGAAGAAGTGGCAGTCCAAACAGAACAATGTGTACTCAGTCATCACCCTGAAGGTTTGAGGTCCAGTCCCACAAAGCCTTGGGTGACTGGCTGATCATCACAACAGGATGCTTTTAGCTGCACAATGTACATCCATGCCGAGTACGTGGCATCTTCAAGCGCCACTCAGTCATAGCGCATACAGCTGAAAAACCACAGTCTCATCCTCAATCATGGATGAGCCAGTCCCCCCTCTTACAGGGGTGATTTATCCTTCCATCTCCTTAAACCTCCTCGTGGTTTGATCAGAGGAAACCCTTCATCAAGGGGTTCTGGAGCAATCCTGTCGTTCTCCATCATGTCCGTCATGATCCTTCTGCTGGCTGTTTTACAATTTTCACACGAAGACCTGGGGAGAAAATCCTCTGCAAAGCCCTGAAAACTTTGCTGGATCTCAGAGCGCTTGCTGTGCTGTGACAAGTGGAGGAGTGACTGGAGAGGGATGAGGAGGAAGTGGTGGTAGGGAGGACGAAAGAGAATGATGGGGTTAGGGAGGGGTGGTGGATGCAGCATCTTGGGGCTAACCCACACTGGAGAGAGGCTGTGCTTCGAGCATGTGGTGCAGAAAGAGAAGGGGGGTGTCCCTTCCCATCGCTGCCACCTGAACGCCGCCTGGCGGCTTTGGACTCTGCATGGGTCAGCAATCACGCAGCCCAACTAATACAGCATCAGCTATCAGCCAATCTGCCATTTTGCTCATCTGTCTCTCCTGTAGTGTGAGCTAGTAAAAGGTGGAGGAAGCAGTGGATCTGTAGCGCATGTTGGCTGGAGGGTGGGGGTTACAAAGAGCTATATGATATATCTAATAATATTAATTTTGTGCAGTTGGAAGTGGATATCGTGGGGGATTCTGCTTGTTGGTAACATTTATTAGATTTTTTTCTTATTAAAATCAAGAGTCAGTTCTACTAGCAGCTCCTTCTTTTCTTATATACCATCAGTTTCTTCTCCTCCTGCTTCTTTTTCTCTTCCAAATCCCTTCAGTAGCAGGTTCCCAAAGTGCATCCCAGCTCATAGATCTTAATGTCAATTAAGCAAGCATGAGCGCACACTTACAGAGGAACACACACACACACGCGCGCACACATACACACACATTAGAAAAGATTGTCTCCACCATTTCAAGAGGGGCTGAATGAGAGGAGAGAGTTGTAGAGGGAGGGGCTGCTTGCTGCAGAGGCAGGCAGTCAGAGTGGAGCGGACGCAGAGTGCAGGCAGCATTGAGCCAGAGCGATGCTGTTCCCCTCAAAAGGTCTTTGTACCAGCGTTACTGTAGTGTGTGTTTGTTTGGATCACTAAAGCATTGTCACAGACACACAGGCTGACCATTCTGGACACCAGGGGCTATTCTGATCTACAACAATGATGGGAAAATTGCAGCAAAGCACAGCAGCAGTGTCAAAGACTGTTAATCCCCCATATAAGAAGTGATGCCACACACACACACACACACAAAAAAACCTCTGGGTTTGATACCCACACGTGGCTTATCCAAGATGATTGTAAGAACCACAGAAGAAGGGAGAAGTCACAATGTCTCTTCTTTTTTTTACTGGAGCTTTGTGTGTTCTGGGTTTGATAGATTTACTGCCAATATGTTTTATACAAGACTTGAATGTTTAATACCGCTGCTTTGTGAGGAGCAACAGCTTGAGAACAAAGCAATTATATGAGGCTTGAGCTGCTGCATATCTCAGTGTGGGGTTAGAGTAACCGAAGAAGTCTCACGCAGCCTGGCTTAAATTACACATTTCTGTGCTGCGACTGATTTTACATTAAATGTGCTGCAATGCGAGCAATTTATAAATGAACTGTTCAACTTTTCCATCCTTTCATGTGCTCTTTGCAGCACTCTTGAAATGTTTTTTCATCATGCTTCACTGTTGTCGTGTGGTGCGTTCAGGGGGGCTACCAGCAGTTCAGAATTCTCCAATTTCCATATTTCTGTGTTGTGGAATATGCAAACATACAGTGATCTGGTTTCTGTCAGACACACTTATGGGTCGAATCCAAGTGCGAACAAGTGCGAACAGACACAGAAGAGACCGCTATTACGTTTCAGTGGGTGCTGAAGAGAAGGAGGGTGTGAATGACAACTACAAGCTCTGTGCGGTGAGCTGGACTTCGGGCTCAGCTGCCGCTCAGCTGATGGCTCAGACCTGACCCGATGTGCTCCCTCACAAGCCTCTTCTTGTCTGAGATGCAGACAAAGAAGAAATTGGGAGTGTTTGGGACATTCAGCAGAGTCTCGACGAGGTCGATCTCACAGCATCTCAGAACACCACTGTGGAGGAAAATGAGATGGGGTCTCGACAGCATGAGATTGGAGTGGTTGCCGGTGCGGCTGGATGAGTTACGATGCTCTGGCTGGGTCACCTGTGTCTGGCCTTTGGAAGCAGTCCTCTAACCCCCGGCCACTTATATTACATTTGCCTTTCAGAGTGCATAAGAGCTTTGAGATTTAGAGAGCTACTGCATTTAATTTAATTTGAGGTGGCTTTGAAACCTTAAATCCTGGTGTTGGTCCTTATGTAGTCCCTCAGCAGACAGTCCAAGCTCCTCGACAGCTTATCATAAAGAGGGGATTAAGAGTTTTTTTTCCTTTTTTTTCTAAGAATATGAGGATATGTGAGGCAGACGCACAGCACTTGGTAATTAAGTAAGCCCTGGTTTGTGTTCTCTGCAGCCACCCCACTGTGTGCACGCACACGGTTTGCGGGGTACAGACTGCAACCTAATCTGTGCAGGACAGAAATGTTGGGGAGCCACAGATTAACAGTTCTGTCTCAGTCAAGATGTTATTTCAGGACTTCCTCAAAACAGGGTCACGTCCCATTGGACAAGTGCAAGACTCACGCACGGAAACTTTTAGCATCTTGCATTTAGACACAGTCGACCCTTTGGTATTAATCCTCTTAAGGCCATCTCTTTGTTAGACAGTAAAAAAGATGGAGTGATCTATCCAGTCCGACTGGTCAGGCAGATTAATTCCTGTTAGCTCTGTCCAGTTTCCTTTTGTGACTTCTTATTATCACTGTCCACACAGGCCTCAGGCACTCCGCTGCATTAACAGCTTCACCTTATGCAATGACAAGAAGAATGTGCTTGTTTTCTCTTTTCTGCACATCTCTTGCAACAACCTAAGCTGCTCCTTTCGGGGTGGAAGTGCTCAAAATACAAGAAAAAGCTCCACTTTCAGTTCCGCAGACTCTGGAAAAGAAGAGATGTAAAGACAGTGCATGTGGGTAAAGACAGTGCATGTGGGTGTGTTGGAATGATTTGAGAATAAATTCACTTAGCTTAATTCAAAAGTAGATAATGATGTCACTGTGTGCTATCCCAAATGCAGTGTTGCTGTGACATGTTTTCTGAGTCTCTGGGTAAAATGCGATGCAGCAGATGTTCTCAATAGCATGAAGTGTTGCAGCAGAATATGTCGGGACAGGGAAGCGTCTTCTCATTACCAAATGCATGGCTGTTGGTTGTCTCACCCTCTGCACTCTTCTCCCTGTTTTCACCCTCTGTTATTTTATAGCATTCACATTAAAGGTCCCCCAACAATAGCTGAAGCGTTAAAAAGATGGAGGGGCCTCTAGTAATTTACTTTATAGGGTTGCTGCGTCTTTCTCGCCGTGCTTTTTCCATCTGATCTCGAGCTGTTTTGAATTAGACGAGCTGCATTGTACAGTTCACATCTCTTTGAAAGGAGGCGTCGTCACTTCTCCACATTTTTGACTATAAGTCAGCATCCACCGCAAAATCTGGACATCGTTTATTTCACCGTTGACAGCAAAATATTGATACTATTTGACAGATGTTCAAGTGGACTTCCTATCAAGTGGACTTTTCCAGCCAGGTTTCCCACAGCTATCCCACTAATCTATCTTTATGTCTGTATTCTAGCGTGCCAGTCCCTCTGCTGTGAGAAAACAGTCTGTGTGTTCTTTAGGCTCCGATTTAGCCGACGTCTGTAATAGTAACCGATGGAATTAGACAGAACTTCCTCCTCTGCCAGTGGAGGCCCTTTCATGTGGCTGCTCCAGATTTTACCGTCAAGTAGACAAACTTCCACTGCAGCCGCTTTCACCCTGTGACCCCATGAATGCGCTATTTCATGGTCTCTCTTGGGTGACGCTTTCACACCACCTCCGTACAACTGTAATTTTGGCATCGACCCAACATGACCAACTGCATCTGTCATCACAGCTATGAGATCATTACACATGTTGCATACGGGAGAGGATATTTTTATGCAGCGTTGCCTATGTTGACCAGTCCAGAGGTTCATAAATTGTGAGAGTGGTGACATGATGAAACATTACTGCATGCGGTGAAAAGGGACAGGTGGATGTTGGTGCTCTGAAAGCAACTGGACGGTACGTTTCTACTAGCACTGCGATACCACAGACAGGAGCTAGCGCATTAACAGGAGGGAATAAAGGCACTGAACTAAACTAAAAACAAATGAACCCTATTTCATGTGATTTCCAGTTCACTCGTTACCTGAACGTTATAGTTCTCATCAGGCTAGCATGTGTTATCTAAGCATTAATAGCTTTGTAGGCTACATCTAATTAGCATTAGCAACACATGCGCATAGCTAATTATCATATCTTTACATATTTTTTTCTAAACTGATATTTTTGAACTTGTATTTGCACTAGTGGCTTTTTCAGCAGTGCAAAATAACTAATGATTAAACAGACGCTCAGTTAATGATGCATTTCAATACAAAGCTTGGCTAACATTAGCTAACATCACTGCAGATAAGCTACTGCTAGCTAGCTTCAACGTCCTATTGTGCCTCTACCAGTAATTTAATCAGAGAATATAAAAGGTAGATGTAGCTACTGTGATTTCATCCATTTGTTTGTGAAGTCCCATATTGAACCCTTTTGTGTTTTTGCCTTCGCCATCTTGGTCTTTGATGAAGGGTATACCTGGCAGTGAAACTGCGCCATCATTAGCTAATAGTTTGTCAGTGAACATACCCTGCTTAATCCTCCTTTATGAAACCTAGAATGGCTAAAATTTACAAAGTGGACTGAATGTTTATTCAGTATGACCCAAAATGACTGAACCATAAACTCATCAGGAAAGTGTTTACTGAGGTTAAGTCCCAGGGCCCTTTTCCCATACATTTCTATCACTGGAAATGTTTTTGCAACCGCAGGTATTGCCCCATGATGTCTGTTAACATGATTGCAGTTAGTTTACCCCACTTCCACGCTGGCTTCACTTTTCATACTCAGAAGCTACGTCTGTCTTTTATACTGTAGACAGTGGTGAGTCCAGTTGTTTTGTTTTTTCTGGTGGTGGTGGTGGTGGGGATGGATAGCAGAGAATAGACAGTAAGGAACAGAGTGGGGGGGGGGTGACGTGTAGAAGATGGTCCCCACTCAACCGGGTGAACTATAGCAGCCCTAAGTTGGTGTGGTAATACTGAAAACCAACATGAGCCTTGATTTAAAGAGCCAGATTTAAATCTGTAAGCGCTCGATTGACTGTGAGTGAATGTGTGTTTTTAATTGGATCAAAAGTCAGGTCAGGATTTGAGGGGCTGGTTTTACATACAGTTTATCTTCCTGTCAGTGAGATTCTTATCTGAGCGTATCTTTAAAATTACAGCACTTTGATGAGTCAACTTGTAAAAGACACCGGTGCTTCCTGGAGTCCTCAAATGACCTTTGACAAGCAAAGCTGAGCTGTGGCCTGATAATCACTGACCTCCTCTTTGTCGCCACAGGAGTGTTTGTGGACACAGGGACGAAGAGGCAGTGGTTTCTTTGGTGTAAAGGGTTTGCTTTGGGATTACAGCCCTGAGAGAAACACATTTTCTGCCTCAGGCCACTTAGGACTGTTTTTTTTTAAGAGGGAAAGAAAAATAAGACATCATGAGCAGAAATGTGAGTTTCTGCTCTTTCCAAACTGAGCCTCAAAGCGTAAGCCGTGCCCCTCCTTTCCTGTGTCATTAACCGAGAAGATAGGAGTGTTTACCTGATGAAAACGCTGAAATTTGTCTCGTCGTGCAGATGGAAGGATCGCAGTAAGGAGGGAGGGAAGATCTGAGATGTGTTGTGCACTTTGGTGTTAGAACATACATACAGTTGTCTAATACGTTAGACAACTGACCTTTTCACTGCTCACTGTATGTTTCCCTTCCCACCAGCCACGCCAAACCCTCCATTTCAACACACACCGCGAGAAATAACAACACGAAGAGGGAAAAACACAGCGGCACAAACAAGTGAAATGTTTGTGTTGTGAAGGTCATATTCAGTTGTTCCCCTGAGACCAGTGCTTTGGCTGAGGCCGGCGAAACATGCAATGAAGAAATGGAAATAGAAGTCAGTGCAATCCATCTGGTATCATTGCAAAATTACACGCACAGACAATGGATATTGATCAAGAGAACAAAAGCTTGGAATTTGTTGGAAGTGATGAAACCGCACTGCCCTGAGACACGCTGAAATTGGATTTTGCCCGACACATTAACAAGTTGCTCTTGAGAGGGCTGGAATCTAATATTGACCTGCTCGCAGTTACACCCAGCGGTTGTGAACGCAGACCTGCAGTAATATTAGCTCTCAGCTCCTGGAAGCTCCCACAGCTGCTACAATAATGCTTTGAATGTTTATTTAGTAGCAGCTATATTTAGAAAGTGTCCTCTTCCCAGTTTACATGAGATTGGGTGACTGCAGGTGCGTCATTCAGTTTTCTATCGTCTGATATCCATCACTCAGCCTCTGATCAGTGCACGTGCGTGCGTGTTTATCAGCTCTCTTTGTTTTGTGGATATCTGTCATGTATCACTGCTAGATGGGATTACGGCAGAGTTTTCATTGCTGTGTTTGCAGGGGGGAACTGTGCTGGAATAAGGGTGTTCACCTCTGAGACCTTCCTGTTAATAGCCTGGGTCAGAGGTGGACTCGCTAACAGCACTGAGTGTTTCTTCTGCTGCAAGAGGTTCACATTCGGGATTGAATTCCTTTGAGGACGTGTGATTGGTTTTGGGTTCTGAGGCTGCGCTGTCACAGGAACACAATATATGTGCATGCGCAGATATATAAAGTTCATATTCGCATTGTGTTTCCTAATCGGTCCGCCTTGTAATTATAACTCTGGATAATTCTACACCGCATGTCTTGATTGAAGACTTCGGAATCAGCTTGTCTGTCTGCACTCTGGGAAAATTGGTTTACGAGACAATGACAGGCTAGGTTTTGGCTGTTTGTTTTTGTCGTACTCTGGAATGGTCGGTTACACCTCTCTGGACTGGTTGCAGTATTACAGCATTCATTTTGTTTATTTGGCGCTATTAATGTTTAATGGTCCATTTATAAATACATAACTGCAGGCGGCCCACACCACTTCAAAAATTTTGAACTCATGTTGGTTTGTAAGAGTCTTAGTTGGGACGTAAAATGCAGAGGTGCTTCGTGACTTAGATATTTAGTGATGTTTTAAAAGCCTGCTGCAGGACTCTTGTTGCCTTTGAGGTTGTTGATGAAGGTACCGGCACTGCGAAGCTTTATGTGCATATTTCTTGGTATAGTTTAATGACAGATAACTGTGCGTGGCCCGAGGCGACTGTGCGGTAGGTGTGTGGGCTGTCCTTTAACAAAACAGGCCTGGTATGTGGATGCAGTTTGAAAGGAACTAGAACAGTTTCCTTGGGGTGTTTTCCCACGCCAAGAGGAATTCAGACTCACCTTGTGTTTGACAAATTAGGCAGAAAGTTCGCCTTTTAAAGTGGTGTCATATGCTTGATATATTGACACACATATTGTGAAAAAAATCGGCTTGTTTTTTCATTTCCATCGGAGGCCAGCGCAACATTCGAAGACATATTCAGGTTTCTTTGAGCGTTTGAAGTAGCAGAGGAGGTAATGAAATGCATACCTAATTCATGAGACAATGAAAAATGAACCCCACCTTCTTAGCTAAACTGGGACAAGTTAAAAATTAGTGGCTTCCCTTTTAAATGAAGACGCTGTGCGAGAGAGAATTGCTTTGGAGTGGTGGCTGCAGAGTGGGAGAGGGGGGTCACCTTGGCCGAGTCCGAATAAAAATACTCTTATGTGTCTGATTGGTTTTCCCTGTGGCTGTTATTGAGATGTTGGGAATTCCTCCCGGGAATCACTGTAGCATTATTCATTATTTAGACATTACAGTAAAGCACATTGTTGTTGAGGTGGGTAGGAGTGGCAGATCCTTCCCATTAGTTTCAGCCCAAATGGAGCAGTTATGTGAAGAACTGTGATTGATGCTCGCGAGCAGAAACTCGTGCACTGACACCCCTCGTGCACATAAAAACCTAAACAGGAGAACCCTTTCTTGTTTCATCAGTCACACTTAAGCTCTTTGCAGTTCACTTGCACTGCTGCACTGAAACAAAATGGATGCTAAATTGCATGTCAGAGATGTGATGCCATCTCAGTGTTGGAGTCAGGAAACCCGAGACCCGTTTAGTTCTTAATGGTTCCCTGCTGATGGGAGTTCAGAGAATCTGAACCAGAGAAGTGGAAAATCTGTCATTTATTTTTGTTACGTTCGTTTATCTTAATAAAATCAATAAAAAAAAAAAATTTTTAATGGCTGCTCAGTCTGTTAAAGAAGTCAACATAATCACAGGAGCTTATTTATTCTAAGTTAAATCCTCAAACTGTGCTTTAAGTATTTGATATGTGGGATCAGCTGGGCCAGGGTGGCCTTTAATTCTCCATTTTGTGAAGCTCAGCTCTGTTACCATCCAGAGAATATAGCCATGCTGCGCTGGTTTGATGCTAAATTGAGCTGAAAATACAAAATTTAGCCAGTCGTCTTCTCTTCTCTCCTAGCTTCAGGTCACTTTGGGGTGGACCCAGTCCTTTTAACAGCAGCAGCAAAAAGCCCTGCAGTGACAGTCTGTAGACATCTTACTGCTGTGCATCACCGCCCACACTGGGGTTAAATGAAGGGAAAGTCAGAATTAGCAGATGACTCAGGTGTCATGCAGAGAACATAGAAATCTGTTCCTCTGCTTCTGTTCTTTATAAACATGATACGAGGATCATTTTGTGCTTCATGGTCCAATAATTCAAAGGATGTCATAAAGTAAGCCTGTTCAACAAAGACTGTCTTGACATTATGTAAAATTTAAAAGGCAGCTTGTTTCAACAGCCCATCATAGAACCGCACAGAGAAAAAGTGACATCTCATTAAAAATACTGCACAGTGGTTTTAATCCGCACTTCTCACTGTTATGTAAAAAAGCACTGGGATTACTGACAGGATTTTTCAAGCACACACACACACACACTGAGGCATGCAGGGTTTTGTTAATGTCTTGTGTGTTTTGCCACTTCTTGATAGTGTCCATGCTCTCACATAACTATATATAGAAGAAGCTCAGCTCTGTGAGAATAAAAGGGTGTGTGCTGTTTGTGTTTGGCCTTTTTTGTTGTTGGCAGTGCTAGTGGTGTTGCTCAAGGGGTGCATTACTTTATCGATATGATACCCTGTTCACCACCTTTGTCCAAAAGCCAGTTCCTTTCCAATTGTGCAGAATTCCCAGCAGATAAATTATGAAAACTCTCATGTTTTTTTCCCCTCTTTAGCTCTATGAGGTCAAAATGCGACTTTGCTAAATCCTTTGGTTTAATATCTAAAACCTAATACTTACAGTAGCAGCAGTTGCATGCGGTATGTAGGGCTGCTTAGCAAATATTATCACACTCTTCCTGCTCCCATATAGATACTGTCAAATATAAACATGCTGGCATTTATGCTATAAATGTTCTTGTGCCATGAAGACAATTTATTCATGCCACTCATGACCATGATTGTTAAAACATCATTGTTCCACTTGCAGTAGTTTATATCTGTTGGCATGGCTCTGCTCTGGGGCCTGCCCTCTTTTCCATGTGCATATATGGGAAGCATAAGGTGGGAGAAGCACACCTACCCCACCTTACAGACCAGCGCAGGCATCATTATCAACACATATGACGCTGATTAAGTCAGAAGTGACACAAAGGGAGGAGCTGGGGTGAAGGCGGGTGGCAAAGCAGCTTGCAGGCTCTGCTGTTACATTAATTCAGGACGTTTGTGGGATTCTGCCTAAAATGCATCCACATGCATGTAAACCTCAGGATATTTTCTGTGGCTTGGTGAAAGGAATACTGCCCATCTCCCCCTTTATTCCTGAAAAAAACCAACACTGTCTAGGCCTTTGTAATGATCCTCCCAGGTCAGCATCGCTCCTTCTCAAAATTCCACATAAACCAACTCCTCCATTCAAGGTTGAGTTCAACTGCTGTTCAGTATTCCTGAGAGAGCGATGGTGCGAATGAGTGCAGCTCACGGAGATCCCCTGGCAGTCTTACAGTCTCATTTAATCCCGAATACCTTTGCTTCGCTTCACTGCGTCTCCTCCCAATACAGCTAATGCATTATCTCATACAAACAAGTGGACTGGCCCCCTGGATGTATTATTGATGAGCTATACGTTTAGCCTGCTTCACGGTGTGTCCTCTCCACGGCCATCAAATATTTAGCACGTACCGGCTGGGACTAATGCACTGCAGCCCTGGAGCTGAATTCAAGCTTTTGATTAGTGAAGGAAAAATTAGGAGGAAACAAAAAAAAAATCCCTATTAATCAGAGTGGGAAAGCTGGCAAACCTACAAGAGTTTAATTTGATTCTGCCGCAGTTTGGCTGTCACAAATTGAAAAGATTAGAGTGAAAGCTGTCTCGAGTGTCACAGGGTTTCTGAAGTAACAGCGTGCCCATCATCACACAGTGGAGGAGGTCTTTTTTAGCACCTTTAATCTTTACAATCTTTACATCAGCCCGAACCATCAACTGTCTTTACTCTTTGTGTTCTTTCTTCCATATCCAGATAGCCACAGAAACGCAGCAACGCCTTACCGTTCCTCTTTAGTCTTAATTATCATTGTTGCATATGTGGCAAGTGTTCAGGGTTCATCCTGTTCTGAAAAAGGATTTGCATTTTGCCACAGGTGAGAAGATGAAAAATGGCGCAGCGAGGGGAGTTTGAATAATACATCCACCAAGTGAAAGTTCATCATAGTTTGGCAAAACACTGCACAGTGAATGATGATATTGCAGGAAGTAAGGATTTTACTACTCTAGAAAGACGTTAGTTGCATTAACCTTTTCAGTTATGAAGAGATAAATTGTAGAATCAGCATTCACTGTTCAACATAATCTATCAGGAAAGTGTATTTGCATAGATTTCAGTGACGATGACGAACGAGCGTGGGAGGAAATTTGTGCAGAACTCTTTTACACTTTTTTTGTGTCAATTCATTTGTCTAAACGAAAATGAAGGCTGAATTTTCTAGAACAACATTGCTATCAATCTGAATACAGTTTTTCACTCCTACAACACAAAAAGTCTGCCAGACCATCTCTTTACAGTCATACATGCTGTAGTACCATCGACTGGAATATTTAAATTCACAATACATCAATAGACCCTTCAGAACCCTGACTGTAAGTATATATATGAAGTAACTACATAAGGTAACCAACAAGTGCACTAACCCACAAAGAAATTTAAAACTGTTTTCTGTATCTACGTTTTATGCTAGCTACAGAAATGCCATAGCTGCTCACGCTAATGCACACGATTAAACACATGGAGCACGTTTTGTTGTTTGAGACATGATTTTTGCAAGGCTGTTACAGGAAGGATACAGCGCTCTGTGACACAGTGAATGCATCACATGTAAGTGTAAATCCTCTGGTTTCATATGCAAAAATAATTATTGCTCTATCTTATGTGGTTGCAATTTTATGGGCATTTAAAAGTAGCTAACAGCTGGGATCGCCTGTAGGTCTGATGGAGCTACAGGCGATCCCAGCTGTTAGCTACTTTTAAATGCCCATAAAATT
>VOQJ01046751.1:28227-41431 GCA_015052665.1 Apistogramma diplotaenia | reverse complement strand
GGCATGGACGAGATGGAGTTCACGGAGGCCGAGAGCAACATGAACGACCTGGTGTCCGAATACCAGCAGTACCAGGAGGCCACGGCCGAGGAGGAGGGAGAGTTTGAGGAGGAAGGTGAAGAGGACCTTGCATAAACATCTGTTATGGCATTGTTTTTCCCTCTTTTCTATGCAACAGTTTGAGGTCAGCACTGTTCAAACATCAGTAGGTTCACCTTTAAACATTTTCAATGTTTAAAGAATAAAAGTTATAAAACAGTTTTTTCCCAGGTTTAGCAGTCGTGTACTGGTCTTCTTCACCTTTGACATATTACATGTTAGTTCTGTTTACCATCTTTAAATATGAATGTTTTCAGCATGTCTTCTCTGCTTAAAGACTTTCCACTTAGAAAAACAAAAGATATTGTTATTGTGACGCCTCAGAAAGCTCAGTTTAAAAAGGAAAAAAAAGCGGATTTAAAATATCTAGTTCAAGCTCATGTAGCTCACATAGCCTTTGCACTCTGATATCTCAGATCTTGAACATGACCCAGCTGCAGCTTTAATATGTACTAAAGAGAATGTAACACTAATTCATGGCACTTTTTCCTGATTTTAACACTTAATGTTTCATGGAGAATATAGTTTTGATTGTTGTTTTAAGCAGAATTAAATATTTAATAACATTTCCTCTAAATTAAAGAAAAGACAGCGTGTCAGGATCTCCTGCCCAACTGTGTGCACTTGTTCTGCTTTTGTAGATGGATTTAAATAAAGTTTGTGTTTCATGTTTTTTTGGGATACATCCATAATACAGTCATTTTTGTTCCTGGCATCTTTTCCAAACTGGTAAACGTGTGAAATCCAAAACATCCACAATCCTGAATGGCAAATTCCCTGTTGGGATGAATAAAGTTTGGTGCTATATTTTGTGGGTTATGTTTGCTTTTTTCTTTTTGCCTACTTCAAAATGAGTAAATTCAGACCTGTTCATTGCAGATGGGTTACTAATTATCACCAGATGATGTTTGAATCATCCCTTTGTGCAGTAGATCAGTGGGATAAAGATTAAGTTCACTCGAATGAAATATAAACATTAAAATTCAATAAGGCTCTTTAATGCGATTCTTTCCTTTTTTAAAAAGGATACTGCTGACTAAATTCTCAATCAAATTACCAAAATGTGTGTATATGGTTCCTCCAGTTACTGGTGGTAAACCACTCAATAGTCTTTTGGTGAAAAATTGGAGCACGAGTAAGTACCTAGCATGCCTCTGGGTTGTTCAGATAACGAACCAAAGGGTGATGTGAGGACCCAAATGCAGAAGGGGATGAAATCAGTTAAATACAAGGAGCCAATGAATAACTCCACACAGAAATGAATACAAACACATAGCAAGATGCACAACTTAGATGGAAGACAAACAGGGCAGTAGAGAGGAAAACAGCAACTGCAGAGGTGGCTCTCAAACCTGAAGTGCAGCTTCTTTTTAACAGCATCACAGTAGAAGATCTGTACAAGAAACACTAATACAAAGACTCAGAGAATCCCATTGTCTCAGCAGCAGATTGCATGAGGTGGACAAGCAGGAAATGGAATGCCATGCTGGAAGGCACAAGGCAGCAGGGAACTTGGATGAAAATATATGCAATGAAACGAAGGCTCATATGGACAGAAACCTGGAGAGTCAAATTCCAAATCCAAGCTGTATGACATCTTACCCAGCCCCTGCAAGACTGAAACAGATCCCTGTTGAAGGCTCTAGGGGATAGTTGCTACAAGTGGCTCCTCCGCCCTAACAATAAACAGGCTCCACTGTCCCCTGAGGATACAAATAGTGTTTGTCAAGTCAACCTGAACCTCCTGCACATCTGCTTTCCACCACAAAGGACCGGCAGATATTAGTACACCTGTGCAGGAGACCTCAACGCAGCTTGCAGAAGTGACTGTGCCCTGGGAAGGTACCGGGGGCTTTTGGAGGATTGCTGGATGTGGTTGGCGAGCATCTCAGAGGCTTCAACTGCTGCTATATGTACAGCGTTTCTGTTCCTTCCACTGGGTATAAGCAGGCAGCAGAAAGAGTTTGTAGGTAGCTGTGGCTCAAGAGGGGAAAGCTGTAGTGCACGACTGCTGCTGGGATGCAAGTTGGGGCTTCATCAACCCCAGCTGGGTCACCTGGGAAAAGCCTTTCACTCATAGTAATAACAATAATGGGAGCCATGAATAAAAACATTGGCTAACATACACTCATAGCTAGAATAAATATAAACACCCAAAAACTTTCTAATGCAAGAACTAAGACTCAGAAATATAAGCTAAGAATCAAAACTCATCATCGGTATGAATGTCATACTTTTGGGCTTTTCAGATTGAATTGCATGTTCTGGTTTTGGATGAAGCAGGCTAACATTAAGCTTCTGGAAAGGCCTTCCCAACGCCCCAACCCCAGCCATGTTGGATATTGTAGGCTAAAAGCTGGATCTGTACCAGGAAACCATCCAATTTAAACGAACTCAACTAATTCTGTCAAGAGGAGCGTCAAATATCCAGCCGGAGTTATGCCAGAAGCTTGACGATGGCTACCAAAAGCGGTTGAGGTGCAACTTGCTAAGAGACATTTAACCAAATAGTAGTAGGGATGTAACTTTTTCACCCAATTCTTGGTTTTTAAAGTCATTAAAGATGCGTGCTGTACAATCATTCAACCTGCCAAGAGAACAGCTTAAAGAAATCATTGGAAGTCCAAAATTATCATGACATTCATGCCCACGATGAGTGGACAGAAACTTCTCTCCACACCTGTAAATGAGTCGGTGGGTTTTGGTGTAAAAAGTCTCCCTGAGGTATTTAGAGATAATTGTTTTAAAAATGAAGGCTCGTTTTAGCTCAGGGGAACTTTTGCATTTGGTGATCACATCTGTTTCACATTTGTTCATGCAAAATAAAAGCTACTTATGTGATGTTTGCTTCCCCTTTCTGTCCGGACATGCCACACAGATTTGATCTTTATCCATGTTCATCGAGATAATGGCTACTTTCCTTTAACCCTTCCTCAACCACACAAGACTGCACAGCCCACAGCTAACAATAGCACGGTTTTTGTGTGCATTTGAATAAAGCTCAGTGCAAATAAGCATGTTGGATATTTGACTCCACTCCAGGCTTAGTCGTCATGAAAAACCAACAGACATACAATTATTGTGGCCAGAAGAATCCATTATATTAATTTTATTGGATATTTAGGATGGGAAAAAAATTGTCAGCTGTGTGTTGGGTGAGTAAATTATACTCTTAACATTTGTGAACTGTTAAAGGGAAGAAGATGAAATTCAGATTTACAAACTGTTTCTATTGAAAACGTGGAAAAAAACTCAAACTGCATTTGATCATGAGCAGATTTTCCATCGAATGTATCCAAAGGACTTATCTGAAGCCATCAGAGAGAAGCAGGACCTGCTGACTGCAGCTGGAGGGAAATAATCCTGAATATTTGAATGACGGATAACAAATGGCTGTCATGATGGTAAATTTCCTGGCAGAAAATCAGCTCACACATCATCCAACAGGTTTGTTCTCAGCTCTCACACATGCAGAAATGATGTGTCCTTTGAAACTAAAATGAAACAATATGATCCTACGTTACAGCATTGTTTTTGAGGTCAAAGTAAGGTTGACATTAAGGATATCTGACATACTGACTTTATTTGTGAGCATGAATTCAGGAGTCAGTCTTGAACATTGTGGGCTTTTCCTCTGGCCTGCACTGTTTTTTGTTTTTTATTTGTTTATTTTTGTCTGTCCGGTTTGGGGATTAATCAGCTGTTAAGACGTCCGCCTCCTCTTGAATAACAGGAAAGCCTCTGACTCGTGGCACCATGACAGGGTTTAGTAAACATTAATCGACCTTCCTTATTTTCTGCTGCATGTGTACCAAACAAACTGGCTGTGGTATGAGAACATAGGAGACTGTGTAGTTACTGAGGGTGACCCTTTTTTCCACATACAGTAGTGGTCCATTAATATTAATGCAATGAAGAGCGCTCATATGTATACATGCCTTTGTGTTTTTATCCAGCTTTACATACATACATACATACATAAACTAGACTTTTAAGCCCAATATATACCCTCACCATCCACTTTATTAGGGACCCCTTTGGGCTTCCGTGCTGCCCTAATTCTTCATGACATGGATTCAACAAGGTGCTGGAATCCTTCCTCGCAGATTTTGGTTCATGTTTCGACACGACAGCGTCACAGTTGCTGCAGATTTGTTGGCTGCACATCTGTGATGTGAATCATCCGCCACACCCCTTCTCAAAGGTGCTCTGTTGCTTACGGATCTGGTGACTGTTTGAGTACAGTGAACTGTCATGTTCAAGAAACCAGTTTGAGATGATTTCAGATTTGTCATATGGTGCCTCATCCTGCTGGAAGCAGCCATAAGAAGATGGGTACACTGTGCTCATAAAGGAATGGCCATGGTCAGCAGCAACATTCAGGTAGGCTGTGGCATTAGTACTAAAGGGCCCAAACTGTACCACCACCAGCAGCCTTAACTGTCGAGCCAAGGAAGGATGGATCTGTGCTTTCAGGTTTACGCCAAATCTTTAACTTACCGTCTGAATATTTCAGCAGACCTTGAGACTGATCAGACCAGGCAAAACAATTGGAGATGGTTATGTGGGGATTACCCTAGCAGATTAGCAATTTCTGTAGCACTCAGCCCAACAGCCGTGCCACGTTCAGTCACCTTTCTTCCCCATTCTGGTGCTCAGTTTGAACTTCAGCAGGTCATCTTGACCTAAATGCTCAATTTCTGATAGACCTTAATATGGACATATCAGACACCCAAATTTATGTTCCAAACAAAGAGCAGCCCATCAAAAGAAACTTAATTGTAAGGGGTAGGAAAGCCAAAACAGGGTTCCAGGGTGTCTCAGTGCGTGAGCAGGTGACCAAGTATGCTGTGTGGCAGTGCAGCGCAGGTTCGAGTCCGGACCTGTCACCATTTCCCGCGTCTTCCCGTCTATCTCCACTGCAGACTGTCCATGAAAGGCCAAAAAAAGAGGAAAGCCAGAACAGCTTGTTTCACACAGAGGATGAACTGAGCACAAATAAGGATTATTTTTGAACTGTGAGCTACTGTAGCAGAGTCAAATAATAAATATGTAGGTAGAAATGTGTATATTAAGATAATAAAAATACTTTATCCAGCAGGTAAAATGAAGTTAAACATAACGACATGTAACAAATATCTAATACACAGATTCATATTAATAACAGGTCCTTTCAGTGAGGAAACAGACAAACGTTTTTTCACATTTTATTGTTTTACTTTATGAATTGACGTTTCAAAACTGAAACCCTTCACCTGGTAAACCAAAGAAATACCGTGGATTTTCTGTTCTTTTTCATTTTTATTTTTTTTGCTGGTTTGTTTGGTTTTTTTAATACTTAATGGCAGTTTGTGCATGACTTATAACTTCACACCGTCGTCGGGCCTCTTCTCACTGAGCAGTCATGATAAAATAAATGCGAGTTTCAGACAGCAGCTGTAATATTCAGACAGTAATATTTCACTTACACGAGCAGCGGTGACAGTTATGCTTGACAGTCTGTGCGCGCGTGCGTGAATTAATTCGCCATCAGTCGACACTGCACGTGCTTAAAGCCATCAGCGAGGGGCTCGTTTGCACCGCAACATGGATTCCATATCAAAGCGTGAGCACAAGGCTGAAGTGAAGCCACCTCAGCCTCAGTGGCAAAAAACACACCAACGAAGGCTGCACGAACGCACCAGCTCCCCGACATCCACAATGACAAAGGACAAATTCATATTTTCATTAAGTCAATGGAGCAACACACCCTGACTTATCCCAGAGTTTTCCTTAAGCTCCTGTTCAATCAGCAGAACCGCGACCGACCTGCTCATGAAAGGAAGTTCAAAGGTTAAAAAAAAAGAAAAGAAACACTTTTAAAACAATAGGGCTCAGGCCTTAATATCCAGCATGTGGAGACACGCCTGGGTGTGGCAACAAAGTGAAAAGAACCACAGAGTTCATTCCTCATCCACAGTCTCACAAAAACAGGAATGACTCCAAAAAAAGAAAAATCCCAATCAGTCCGGTAACATGGAAGACCTCCATGTTTGGGGCTTAGTGAGAGTATTGTTGTCATACTTTTGATTTGTCTGCTGCTCATCTAAATTCTGTCAACTCCATTTTCCTTGAGGGCCCAAAGGAAAGGGGGAGGACAGAGGAAACGAAGAAGAAAGTGTTAGAAAGAAGGCAAATAAAACTCAGCCGTGGGGTTTGAGAGTTCAGCAGATTATATGCTAATGCTGAGCTAACTGTTTACTACAAGGGGGAAAGAGAGCGAGAAATGGGAAAGTTGATGACAATAAAATAAGGCCACGTGGGATCGACTGTATAAATGGGGGAAGTACATAATATCTGATAATTAGTTAAAAAATAAAACAAGAAAAGATGAGAGGCACTGTGATTTTTCTGCTATTACACTGATGATTAAAGGTTATGTTACTGATGACCAGCCACTGTACGCACAAGTGCGAGGCCACGGAGAATTAATACAACTCTGGCCGAGCAGAAGCTCCACCCACTTTCTGTTTTCAAGGGGTGGAGCTACAACTACTTGTTTCTGAACTCAGGGGCTGCACCAAGGCAAGACAGAAAGGGCTTACTTTGAACTGTGAATCATGCAAAGCTGGTCTGATAGGATCCAAGAACAGAGCATAATAGGTCCACTTCAGATCTCAACCAGTAAGAGTCATCCCCATCCAATATGATGATTAATTTATCTGATTAAAATACAAGTTGTGATTAAAAGATCCGCCCATAAAACGTTAAAAACCACACCTGAATTATATCTGGCTGATCTCCCCTTTGAGGTCGTCTTCCAGTTTCTGGGTTTTCCACTATTCAATTCAATTCAATTAAATTTTATTTACACAGCGCCAAATCACAACAAATAGTCGCCTCAAGGCGCTTTTTATTGTAAGGTAAAGACCTTACAATAATTACATAATAAACCCAACAATCAAAAACGACCCCCTATGAGCAAGCACTTGGCGACAGTGGAAAGGAAAAACTCCCTTTTAACAGGAAGAAACCTCCAGCAGAACCAGGCTCAGGGAGGGGCAGTCATCTGCCGCGACCGGTTGGGGGAACCGGTCCCTGTAAGACCCGTAATGAGCCTCAGCGCTCTGTAACTTTTGTTATTTTTAATGTTTTTAAACTGTTTGATGGCTGCGGTCTTCTTCGGATATAACATATAATCTCACTCCACCACACAGGCTCTGCAGCCAGTGACGTCAGAGACATCATAAAAGGAAGGACTTTGATAATGTTAAAGAACGTCTAAATATTCAAGAAGTCCTGCTTTCTGGTTCTGGTCTCACATTCAATTCACTCTGGTCTGGTCTCACACGTTCAATTCCTGGCTGCCAAAGTATCCTTGGGCAAGATACTGAACCCCAAGTTGCTCTCCGATGTGTGTGGAGCGTGAATGTGTGTTAATGTTAGACAGAGAGCACTGTGTAGAAGTGTAGAAAAAGTGCTTGTGTGAAAGGGTGAATGAGGCATGTTATATAAAGCGCTTTAAGTGCTCAAATGGAGTAGGAAACCAGTCTGTTCACCATTTTTTAACCATGTGAACTCCACACAGAAAAGTGCAGCCAGATGGTGGAGTCAAAGCCAGAAACTTCTTGCTGTGAGGCAACAGTGCTAACCACCGTGCCACTGTGCTGATCTGTGTAAATAATTATTTTAGAAATTTAGTGTGAACATCACAGCCAATATCCGTACAAGTGGATGATTGGGAAGTGAACTGGCTTCCTCAGATTTTCTCTGATGTCTTGCCCTTCTTGGTGCTGGATCAACACTTCAAATGCGCATTGTCCCCATCTTCTGGCTGTAGATGTGCATTACATCCCACCGGATCCTGGTAAAAACGAGGGGAAATCTTTAGAGAGGAGCTGCAGAAACCTCTGAAAGTCAGTGCCATCATTCACCAGCTCAGGAGTTGTTTTTTTTAGCCAAAAGCTTTGGTCAGCACCGCCATCCTCATCAGATTTGGCTCTCTGTGACTTTGTCATCTGGATGAATTGAAGCTGGAGGGACAGAAGGGGCGTTCTGGAAACAGCGGCTGCATTTTACCTTAAATCTGACAAATTTAAATCAAGTAACTGACTGAATTTTCTGATAAACTGGATATATGCTTCACCTGAAATGAGGGGCAATACGGGAATATAACAATAAATGCCATTATCCATCGTGTGCTACCGGAGAGGCAGTCTTCTGCGTCTGCTTTAAAAACTCACACGGGCCCCTACTCTCCATAGAAAGGCCTGAACCAAAAAGAGGAGACAGCGATAAGACAACAACTCAGATGAGCGCCGCCCCTCATCAGTCTGCATCTGATGTAAAAAGCACATCTGACATGCTGGGCGCTGAAAGCTGTGTGTAACATTCCCTTTTCACTGTCTAATAACATCAGATGTTTGTAAACTCGTTGTGCGTTTCGGTGACGGCCGCTGAGGTAACAAACCCGACGATCTCCACTTTGAAGTGTCCGTTCATCGTGTCTCCGGCTGTTCCAGACGAGTACAGTTTTAATCCAGGGAGCGTTCAGGCCGCAGAGGGGACTGTAAGTGCTCGGCATCACTCTAAGCCCTCCCCCTTGGCGGCTGCAGATGAGGGCGCACGACCCGCCGCTTCCTGTTCCTTCTGAACTTCTCTGACAGCCAAGATGCGGGTGAGCATGCTCTGTAGGGTGGTGGCATCCAGTGGTTGAGAAGTGTACCAGTAGGGACTGTTGAAGTTGAAATGAAAAAAACATTATTTCCACTTTATAGCATTAACATAAAGCCGTTTCTGTTTTCTGATCTTTATGAAAAGATCAAAGAAATGCTGCATGGCGAACTCGTGTGTGAATCACACAGCATCAAAACGTTTGCTGCACCTAAGTTCTGGGTACTAAGCAACGTTCTGACCTGTTCGTGTGGACGTTCTGTTCGGGCTGCAGGTAAAACACGTTGGTCCTTTTCTTCACAGACTCTGGGCTGTGGGGCAGAAAGGAAGCAAAATGTTCAGTTTCTCTGCCTGCAGCAGTGACGGTCAGTTTGCCTGTGTGTGGGTCTCACCATCTGGAGAGGTAGAACTCATAAAGCCGGACAGGACAATGCAGAGGATTGGTGACGTTTTCCATCATCTCCAGGTCCCCCTCGGTCTCCACCTGCCGTCTTCTGAGTCGTTCTGGAAATAACGAGGAACAAAAAAACCCAGTCGATCACTACTTCTCGACATATTCCGTTTAAAATTACACGCGTGATTTCGCTCAACAGCGCCCACCTGTGTCTTCAGAGCCGGACGTGCCAGCACCGCTTCTCTGGAATCGGAGGTAGTAGACTTTGCCGGCTCGGCTGCAGGGTTTGGAGTGGCGCGCGAAGTTGGAAAAAGACAGCCGCTGGTGCTTCTCCACGGTGTTGAAGTGGAAATGTTTGGTGCAGAAGAAGAGCAGCGTGTTGAGCAACACTATAGGTGAATAGGCGCCCAGCTGCTTGCACTCCCACAGGTAGGATTCCTCGACACGGGAGGAAACAACGCCACCTGCAGGAAGAAAGACATCTGGCTCTTTGTGTAGTAGTACACACAAAAAGCAAGACACTCAACATACTGTAAATATATATTAAGATAATAGCCTATTATCGAGGGAAGAGGGAATACATTCTTGAATAAATGTGATATTAAAATTTAAATTTTAGTAATTGTACCGCCAGTAAGTAGCTTTGGTTTCCAGAGTCGAAGCATCCCAGAGATCTCGGAGGCAAACTGACTGTACAGCTGGTCAGTGAAGATGTTTTCTATGCGACCCATCATAAACAGATGCTGTCCAAATAGAGAGAGTGGAAGTCAGTAAGGGCTACTTTAGGGAAAAGATCAACTAAAAAAAAAAAAAAAACAGGCAAAAGGGAAACCAGTGAATCACCTGCTGTATCCCCAGACACAGGTAGAAGATGCTGTCGGGGCTGTAGGCCTCCCCGTTCGGCCGTCGCACTTCTTTGATGAAGCGAGACAGGCCGAAGCTGAGCTCTGCGGAGTCGCACTGAAGGACGTCTTCTTTGACTTCAACCGGATCGGCTGCTGGGAGGGAATCAAGGTAAAGCACAAGTAGTGCAGCTTAAATGGAAAATGAATCAAGAGCAGGAAAGAAATCTCACATTTTTGTGGCTGCTTGTTGTGCTGCTGCACCCAGCTTCTCCAGGCTTTAACGCCGTACATGTGGTTCAGTTTGGAGACGACAGGAGGTGTCATCGCCATTGCTGCCGCCGCCGCCGCCGCCGCTGCCGCCGCCTCTGCGCTCCAGAGAAACAGTCCGCCTCCGACCCTGAATAGTTTTTAAAAATTGCATTTTATGGCCAAAAATCAGGTGCATTTAAAATCTCAGAACACCAAAACATCCAAGTGCAGGGAAGCATTCTTTGTTTTGCATCCAGGTTTCCAGATCAGCAGGAGTTTCCAGCCAGTAAAGAAATAAAGACTGCTGGTCATACCCGTTTTCGGCCAGACGAGCCCTCTCTGGGTCTCTTCACTCCTCGCTGTGGAGCCGGCGACTTCTGATGCAATGATTCTACAAAAACAAACACTACAAATCATCCCACTCCTGTCAATTGTTTTTTTTTTTTTAACTTACTTGAGTATTACTTCTATTCTTTAATTATATATATTAATTATGGTGACAATTTGCCTTACAATTTAAAGATTCCTTATTCAAGTCTGGGAGGAGACACAAATCCAGCATAAAAATCTGCCAGGTAGCGTTTTCTCCTTGTTGCTTTTTTTTGTCTGTTTGCTTTTTATCTTCCTAAACTTTATCTTGTTTGACTTTAGTATTCTGATCAAGCTTGTAGGTTGAAGCAAATCTGTAAGCTGAGTCCTGCCTGCCATCGAACCCCCACTGTTCATTATATGCTCCAAGTTTGTTCCGTTAACTATCGCTTCAGTGATGTGATATCTCACCCGGGGGGAAGTCACTTTCCAAGTCCATCATCGGGGAGGAGGGAGGCTGATCTTCAGCACAGCTGGCAGCAGGGTCACTTGTCATTTTGCTCATCTCCGGCTCTGGATTCTCCTTCGAACTTTGAGTAAGTGTCAGGTCAGCTTGCTCCTCTTCTTCTTTCTGAGTCTTCTCGTGATGAGGGATTGATGGAGCAGCTACTTCAGACTTCATGTCTGCACTCTGAGAGGTGCTCTGGTCTGGAGCGGACACATGCAAACCCAGAAGATCATAAATGCACTTTCCTGTCAGTGTTAAACAGATAAAAATAAAAATCAGGATAAAATTCCACTTTTTACAATTCTCACCAGCACTGGTCTCATCTTTCTGTGACTCTTCCTTGACAAACGAAGCCTCTGACTGGACAGCTGTATCTTTTGTGTCTTTGCGCTGAGGTGGCACCATCATGGGGACTGGAACCTGCGAAGAAAAACACAAGTGTTTGATTTATTGCTGCAAAGCCTTGAAACAATCTTATAGAATGTGAATATAATACAAAAGGTCCTACAGGCATGGGCATAGGCAGTGGAACAGGTGTGTGCTGGGAGTACATGTTCATAGGCACTGGAATGAAGACCGGCACTGGAACTGGAACCATTATCACCTTCACGCGATCCTCCCCTGCTGTGGCTGATGGCGGGAGGGCGACGAGAAGATAAAGAAAGTGTTATTGTGAAATTAAATATTCACAAAACACCTAAAAGTGACAGTGTGGAGTTAACTAAGAAGATTCAATTCATTCCCAGCCCCATATTTTTATTCCTGAACTCTACCAGAGTAACTTTGCATGAGTTCTTAATAATAATTCTCATCTAATACTGAGCCTCAGTGCGACTCCTCTGTTCTTCTTCTGTCTGAAACAAGCCAGAAGGCTCCTCTCCTTTTAATAAAGAAAAAAATCCATCCCAACAGATGAAAAAGCTACCAGTGATTTTTACTTTGTTCCCCATATATATCATGCCCATTTTTAATATATATATAAAAAATGTTTTTTTATCCAGTGTTTAACATCTGGTTTGAAATTACTGATTACTTTAACTCCGTTGTGCTCAGACTCCAATCAAGCAGTTAGTTTGTCACCAGAAAGTTTCAACGGGATGTAGACGAAGGAGCTGCAAAAAAAAGGTGTTTTTTAAAAAAAAAAAACAAAAATAAATAGTGTCCCCATCACTGGACTGTCTGAGTCAGCCACCGTCTGGCAGACGCGCACAAGGAAAAGGAGGAAAAAGTGATCCTTTCTGCAATCCCATAAAATAGTTAAAATGTAACCAATTTCATCTTTAAACATCTGCAAACTTCAGTGACTTTTGATTTATTTGGAGGAGCAGTAGCTTTTTGAATTTTATATTATTAATCCATCCGTCCATAAATGCAATAACAAGTTGTGGCCAGCAGATGTCGCCACCTTTCAGTGTCAGTTCACTCCAGAAAACATAATTTCCCCATCATCAGGCCCAAGTTTCTCAACCATCGTATATGGCAAATAACGCCATTTCTTTCTTGTCAGGAGTCTGCTGACACGCATTTTTCAGGCTTCGCCATCAGACTGAAATAATCCCAGGCAGCAATGAACCTTCACCCCAAACCTGCACCAGGTGTCTAAGACCTTTTATAAATCCCTTTAAAGGAAATTTAAGACCAAACCTGAGCTGGAAATGCACTTCAAATGTTGATGTCAGTTCAAAATAATCTCTTTTTCTGCTTAAGGTTTAGTTTGAGAGTAATGCCCAAATGTGATTATTTATATAAAGGAAAAAAAAGTGTCATTTCCCACTGATTGTTAAAACATATCTGACATACACTGTGTATTTTTTGCATCTTCGCATACACACCTAGGCCTAAATTTTGAACTTCTAAAATGTTCAAGCTGCAGCCATTAAGTTAGATATTTAATCGACACTGTTACTGTTGATGGCAGTACAGCAGAGAGGACCTAGATGTGCAGAGGGTGAAAACAGATGACCCCGATGTGATTAAAAACATTTAAGGCACCTGTAAGCCTGCAGCAAGTGGCCAAGATGAGATATGTCTATTTGGAATTTGTATGCAAAATTTGAAGAAAAAAAAACAAAAAAAAAAACATAACGAATCGTAATAAATAAATTTTTACAATATTTATTTAGAAAATATAAATTATTTTGAATTTTG
>VOQJ01046750.1:3578-14237 GCA_015052665.1 Apistogramma diplotaenia | reverse complement strand
TGTTTATCACCTTTTACTGAACTACAAGCAGAAAAATGTCCAATAACCATAAAAGAAACAAGCTTATTATTTCAACAATCCAAAGTAATGTTGTGTTGTCCTGGAATCTTTTATCATATGTTAGAGATAAGTTATTGATGATTATGTTTAAATCTGATATGGCTAACTGAAAATCTCAAGAAATGGAAAGAAAGTCCCCACAAGGTAAGGTCATGTGTGTAATTTATGCAAATGATATGTAAATCTTGTCCCCACGAGTCATGTTTATTAGAAAATTAATGAGTCCCCGGAAAGCATGATCCAGACAGCATTTTTACTTTACTTTTGAATTTCAGTTTTTTGAATGGGTATATAGGCTAACACAACCCTAAGTATTGTACCAGATTTTTTATAAGTCTGTAGAAGCTTCAGAAAGGGTGGTCCCCACAAGTGATGATTACAACATTGGTCCCCATAACGCATGGAAACGCGTATGTGTGTGTGTGTGTGTGTGTGTGTGTGTGTGTGTGTGTGCGTGTGTGTGTGTGTGTGTGTGTGTGTGTGTGTGTGTGTGTGTGAGTGTGTCTGTGTGTGTGTCTGTGTGAGTGTGTGTGTGTGTGTGTGTGTGTGTGTGTGTGTGTGTGTGTGTGTGTGTGTGTGTGTGTGTGTGTGTGTGTGTGTGTGTGTGTGTGTGTGAGTGTGTGTGTGTGTGTGTGTGTGTGTGTGCGTGTGTGTGTGTGTGTGTGTGCACCAGTGCCTGTCTTCCCTCTGGACTAAAAGCTGCACATGATTCAGCTCAGCATGTCTGGTTTCCTCTCAGCATCAACTTCTCTTTCCAGCTGTTTGTACCATCGCTCTGCTCCTTATCCCACTTAAAGTTTTCTCTCTTTATGCCTCTGATTCGATGAATGTCTCTACATCCCTCTCAATTTCACCTTTTCATCATTTTCTAAGATTTTCTCTTAGAAATCTACCCCCTTTTCTATTTCTATTTTTTGTATACTTGTATTGATTAATTCTCATGATCATGCCCATATTTCTTCTCAGCAATTATGCTGTCATCATCATCATCATCATCATCCTTTTTTAATTTGCTAAAGAAATTATTTTGTATGTTATTTTCCTTTTTAATATTTCTGTCTTATCTCTCTATCCACCTAATTTCTTATTTTATTCACTTTTTATGACCTGCAGGCCTTAACCCACACTGCATGCAAGCCCACCAACATACACTACCTATAGATAACTGCACTTATGAATAAGCATGACAGGTTCAATGGTGATTTCCAATGGTCTTAATAATATTATGGCACATTCCTTCTTGTGACTGAGTTTTAGTGTGTGTTAATAGAATAGAATGTCCTGAACATGGTAGTAAGAACATGGTAGTAAGAACATGGTAGTAAAGGCACTTATATACAGCTGTGTATTATCTCTAGGGCGATCTTCAGGCAAACACTTCACATTACTGTAAAGTACTAAAGACCTAGGAGGCATCGGGCTGCCTCAAAGTAAATATAGAATGAGTATCTAAAGCTGCTTCCCTCCCTCCTGACTTTCATGCATTCTTGTTTATTTTCCTTCATGCGTTTCCTTCATCAGTTCTTCCCTTTTTCTACATCTTTTCCTTTCATTTTGACTTCCTTCTCTGCTTTACTCCTTACCCTCTACACTCTTACACTCCTCTCTCTCCTTCATTCCTTAGATAATTCCTCCGTTCCTTACTTTTCACTTCTTCCTCCATTTCTAACTTCCTGAAAAAACTTACTGCCCTTCCTTTTCTGTTGCTTTCTCTCCTCTTTTCAACTCTGAGCCTGCGTCTGGATCGATAAAAGGGGAGGTGAGAGGGCGTTTGGCCTTTACACTTGTTTCTTTATCGCATGAGCAGAGGTACTTTAGAGGAAAGAAGGACAGCGAAACAGAAAAGGATGTCTGTGTTTTTTGATTATGGTTCTCCTAGAAACAATCTTTTCTCTTCGCTCGTTGTATTTCTACCATTTTAGTTAATCGGTCGTCTCTTTTTGCTTCTCTGTCCCCTCAGTACAGAAGAATATTTGAACATCTAAACTGACATGATGAAAAGAAATATCACAGTAGATTATAATGCAGCTATAGCTAACATGAACTCCTGAACATTGTTATGATTCTTATTACTGTAGATGTTTCTGGGTTCCAATTAGTATGATTTTTTATATTTTTTTGAGAAATGTGGCTTAAATACAGGCTACTGTAGCTGCAGGGGATGGCAGTGAGAGGCGGTGAAGTGGCGCTGAATTTAGATATCATGAGATAACACATCAAGTAATAAATGAACTTGTGAATCATTGTCAAAAAATTTTTACTTAAAATTTATGGATTTAGAAAAAGCCACGTTTAATTAGATCTAAAAACAAAGGTGAAAGGAGGATATACCAACAGAACAAGCTGTCCACACAAACCTTTAAGACATAAAAATAATAATAATAAAGCCTGATTCCAGATTGGCCTGCATCCTCTTGAAGCTGGGTTTCTGGGCAATGATGCTACAATTGCAGTATTGGTGCTATTTTAAGGTTGCTCCCTGGATACCCAATTCTAACCTGAACACTTGCACAGCTTAATAAAAAAAATGTTGAAGCAGTAATTTTCAATAATTAATTTAAGTGACGTTAAATTTTTACTGTGTGGTCACTCCTGACATGATGTGCCACCTTTCAGATTGCAGGTTTGAGGTCCCTCGAAAAATCAAAGAGCACACATTCTGTAGTCAGAACTAGAATTGAATGGAGCGAACACAAAATCAGCAGCCAAGTACAAGAGGGCACAAGAAGACAACCTTGAAAATAAGAAAGCAAAAAAGAAAATGGATGGATGGATGGATGGATGGATGGATGGATGGATGGATGGATGGATGGATGGATGGATGGATGGATACACTATATTGGAATTCACTGCGCTCCTGAGAGCGACGCATTCTTTCACAAATGTATGCAGAAGCAGTCGACATAACTCGGTGCTTGGTTTATACACATGTGACCATGGAAGTGATTGGAACACCTGAACACCTGATTTGAATGGGTGAGTGAATACTTTAGCAATGGCACAATTGTTATAATTGTCAAGGTATTGAAATGCTGACCTTTAGCTTCAAATTAAGGGGTTTAAGAAAAGTATTTCATTTAGTGTTCATGAATTAGTGATCTTTATACAGAGCCGCCATTTTCAAAGACTCAAATTGAATTAAACAACGCTGTTCCCTCATCATTCCATGAGAATTTTACAGAGATAAAAGATCTGGAGCTGATTCCAAGAGTTTCTGTTCTCTGGAACTGAGATATAAGATGCAAGTGAAGGAAGCTATCATTGGTCTGAAAAAACAAATTAAACTTAATCAGGCAGAGCGAAGTGGCCAAATCAACAATCTGGTACATTCGTAAAAATGCACCGGCCAGCTCAGCAACACTGAAAGACCTGAATAACCACAGAAGTGGATGATGAAGAAAAACTCCTTTAGGCAGGCGTATCATTGTCAAAGTCTACAGTCAAGAAACATCTTCATCAATTAGACATACAGAGGTGCAAACCACTGGTTGCACTCAACAACAGGAAGTCTAGATTAGACTTTGCTATAAAACATCTAAAAGAGCCTGCAGATGAAACCAAGATTAAAGTCACTGATGACAAAACAGAAGGCAGAAACACCCACAAACAAACAGCAAGTGAAGTAAAGCTGCAGTGAAGGCCTGGCATATCAAGGGAGGAAACATGGCATGTAATTATGTCCATGAATTCCAGACTTCAGGCAGTCAACTGTATGCAAAGGTTTTTCATCCGATTTAAAAACATTCTTCTTATTTACAGTAAAATACATTTAGTTTGTCCAATTGCTTTTGAGCTATTATGAGTTCTGAAGTAGTTAATGTAATATACAGTATTTGTATAACCCCTGGAATTAAACTTGAAAATCTGCACTTCAATTCTATCTTGATTATTGGATTTAAAACCTGCTGTGGTGCTATACAGAGACAAAAATGCTTATGGACGTGACTATATGTGTAAATATGCAGCACCCTCAAAAACAATAAAAATGGAAAGTAGGGAGTCAGGGATTAAAATGAGAGATGGAAAAGTCTACTAGAAGTAATGAGAAGCTGTGAATGAAGGCAGGAGAGACAGCTAGATTTAGGCAGGCAGGTGTAGTTAGAGGGAAATAAAGACAGTGGAAAAAATAAAACAAAAAGACATCTTCAGCTTGTCGTAAAAAAGTGAAAAGGTAAAATGCTAACCTGAGTGAAAAATAAGTCTTTAAAAACAGATGATAAAAAATGAAGCTTAAGAAAAATGTAAATTCTTTAGCAGAAACTTAAACTCAAGAGTTCCACATCTGCATCCACAGTGAAGCTGAAGAGGTCCAGCAGTGGAATTAACAGCATTGTGTATCTCTGCTGAATGTTCTTGTGTATGTGCATGTGTGTGTGTGAGTACAGTTTATGTTCTTGCATATCCGCAGTAATATGTTGTAAGGTTGGGTGTACTGCCTGTACGTGTGTCACTCTTACCTCCACCAGATGTGGTGTCGGGTTGAAGCCACATAAGTTGCACACTTGGCTCTGACACTGTGTACAGGAGTTGTAGTTCGGTGGGTCGGAGCTGCCGATGTTCAGCTCTGTTTTACAGAGAGGACAGTTCACTTTGGGTTTCATGGGCTCTGGAGCAACCACAGGTGCTGTTGCCACGGGCTCGTGCTTCTGCTGCACTTTCTGCTGATGAGTAGGTGTTTTCTGCTGTTGTCCTTGTGGTTTGTGTCCTTGCTGACCTTTTTGCTGATGAGCAGGTGACTGCTGTTGATGCATTTCTTGTTGTTGGGGCATAGTCTGCTGCTGTTGCTTCTGAGTTGGCATATGGGGTCCACCCATAGGACCCCCCATTTGACTTGGTGCATGAGGACCTCCCATTTGACTTGGTGCATGAGGACCTCCCATTTGACTTGGTGCATGAGGACCTCCCATTTGACTTGGTACATGAGGACCTCCCATTTGACTTGGTGCATGAGGACCTCCCATTTGACTTGATGGATAAGGACCTCCCATTTGACTTAGCACATTAGGACCACTTGGAGCATGAGGGCCCCCCATACTTAATGGTTTAGTGCTGGCGGTCCCTTGTTGTTGCTGCCTGTTGTCAGGTGTCGCATTACTGAACACCACCTTGCCTCTTGCAGGGCTTGGCTGGGTGGAGGCAGTAGGTAGAGGGTCAACATTGATCAAGGTACTAGCTTGATTGAGCAGCGATGCCCCGAAGCCAAATAGTTTGGTCAGGCCGTCCTGGGCAGGAGGAGGCTGACTCTGAGGTCTGTGAGCTGGGGAGGATCCAGCGCTTCTGGTTTGGTCATGCCGTGCCATAGACTGGTGCATTGGAGAACCACGACCCAAATCGGGTTGGGAGGGTGCCTTGGTCAAGCCAGGGAGGGGTACTGCACCAGGGTGAGGAATCCGAGGACCCCCTGGCTGGCTAAGGCCTCCTGTGGGACCTCCAATAGTTCCTGGTGCTCCAGGACCTGTCTGGGGGTATTGGCCAGATCTCATGCCCTGCTGAGAAGGCCCTGTCTGAGACTGCGGTCCACCAGGGCCTGGATGGCTCTGTAAGCCAGTGGAAGTGTGAGTATGGGACCCTGGCTGGGATGAAGGATACGACTGTTGCTGGGACTGGGGGTACTGGGAGTAGGGCTGAGTCTGGCTGTAGGGCTGAGACTGAGGGAGCTGCTGCTGCTGCCGCTGGGTGGGCTGACTCTGTGCCAAAGATTTTGGCTGTGCTGCTGCTGTCGGCTGTGTTGGCTGAGGTGGAGGCTGCTGAGGCTGGACAATGGGCTTGGCTTGGTGAGACGGAGAGTGAATCTGCTGTTGGCTCTTAGACCGAGGCGTGGTCATATCAATGCCAAGAGCTCGCTGCATTTGACAATTCAGACACAGCCATTCCTGGACCTGCAGACAAAAAAAAAAAAATACAAAATAAAACAATCAAACATGTGGATATGTTCAAAATCCACTTTCCCTATTTGAAAAGTAATTTTAGTTTGTCTATATACTATACACTGGTTATATACAGTATTTGGCATCAACTTTGTCCAAGAGTTTCATAGAGATCATAGAGTTATTTTGAGTGAAATATTCAAACGAGTGACAGTTTTGAGAGTACATCAATCCACTAAAAGGAACTCAGACGTTTTATACAAAATGTGATACATAATTCACTTAATCACATCTTTGGCATTGCCACTGGAATGTAAATCAGGTATCTGTCAGTCTGAACAATTCTTTGCATAACACTAACAGGGTTAGAATGGCTCAAGAACTTTTCTTTAATGAGGCACTCTTTAAAGCCTTCACTGTAATTAATTCATATTTTCTTTCCAAGCTGATTACTATTGATTTCTTTAAATATCATCGATTACTCGGATGTGACACATTGTTTCCTGCCATCCAAACAACATAAACTGTGTGCATTCACCGAGCTTCAAAGCTGCATATACTACACAGAATGTAAGTGGATGCTGCACGTAAAATGTGATTTAGTTTTCTTTCCACGGACATCTTCGATGAAGACAATGTAGCAATAATCAAGTAGAAACAGAGGGAGAGAAATCAGCCACAAATTGACTGCAGTGCTTAATGACTGCACGATAGAAACTGCAACCTAAGTGCCAAGAATTGCATCTCTCACATGTTCCAAAAACATAAATCCTCACAGACATGTGCACGCACACACCCACACAGATACAGTATGGACACAAATGACACACGAAAAGATATATAAAAGAGACACACACAGTCAAATGAAATAAATATGCAACACTCCTCACCATCTAAAAATAAAAATAAAACATCACCCTCCTCCTCCTCCTCCTCTTCTGTCCTCCTTCCTTTTCTTCCTCCTCCAGATGAGAGCTGATACTCCCTTGTGTCTGGACCTTGCTTGGTTCTCTAATTTCTCCCGATTGCAAAAAACAACCCAGCTCCCCTCTCAGCTGTGCCAGTCTCCTCTCGTCCTGTCTTTCCAACTGTAGCTTTGCTTTCACCTAGCTGCCATAAATAGTGCTATTTTAGCTCCCCTGCAGTCAGAGCAAAGCTAGTAAATCTCTGCACGTTTCATGGATTTCTCCCATCCCCTTTTCTTCCCACAATGCAATGCGCAAATGTACTGTATTACCCCACCCGGTATTTAATTCCCCCCCTCCCCTTTTTCTAATTTTTTTTGCAAAGTGGCTCCTTGAATTTAGAGGGGAGGATGTAGAAACACTGGGAGAGGAGAGAGAAAAATGTCTGCATCACTCATGTACCCTAAGTAAGCAATTCCTCCCACTGTGCTGTCCCAGCCTGCTTTGCTGTCTGGCATTTTCTAGCTTGACAGCATTACTGATCCTATGTTCCGTTAACTCAGCGGCTGCAGCCATTGCTACAGCCTGATATTGTCTGTTTCTCCTTTAACATATTCTCTCTGTAGCTTTCCTTCCTAGCATCTGCTTCTTCTGTCTCTGCTTTTCTTCTTTAAACCCCCTTGTTTTTCCCTACTCTTACCGATTATTCTTCTTTTCATCTTTATCCTATTTTTCCGTTCTCTGTCTGATCAGGTTAAAAATGTAGGTCTCGTTCCTTGAATAGCTAAAGCGGAACGAAATTTGAAAGTATAATTTTGCTGTGCACAGTCCTCCTATGTTGTGCTGCCATAATTACATCTGATGAACATGGAGAGGAGGGAGAAGAAAAGAAGTGGATAAGGAGAAAGAGAAGGGGGAGCTGATTTTAATCCTGTCTCCCTGTCTACCCCCCTGCTTTATACACTACATCACAAGAGACATTGGAAGGAACGAGGGATACAGTGAGGGATGGAAAGAAAAGGGAGGCGATGGAAAGAGCAAACAGTGGAGGGAAAGAAGTCAGCAGTTTTTTAATCCCAGCAGCTCTTCAGCTCTCATCATGTCAAGCTTAATCAACAGCACAGCGGAGTAGAATTCTAGCTTCCACTTTGTGGTTATAACCAGAGAATCCTTTGCTCACCTGACCATTGTTGTAGCAGGTGAGGAAGAATGCCTTTGCTAATTGCGCAGTAGTTAGAGGGATTGTTTAACAATCTACTATAATGATAATTTAGGGGTTGTTTTGGACACAGAAGAGCAAAAGCAAGTGCAAACTACAATAGGTGATAAGTCTTGGGTGTCCAAAAGAACCTCACCTGGTACTGGTACTCCACCTTTGTGCTGATTCAAAACAACTAACATAAGTGGCAGAAAATGGAGTGCATCACAAGGATGCAGCTGTATTTCTACCCTACCACTTCAGTAAGAGACCCTGTGACTCCAGAGTTAAGCTTGTTTGGGGTTCTGCTTAGTCATTTCATGTTTTATTATGAAATCACCTAAAACTTGTCTTTCCTACCTTTGTCTTTTTGTGACCACCAGTTTTGTGCACAGTTATTTATTTTGCCTTTTGTGTAGATTTTCCCAAGTGTCACATTATCTTGTTATTCCCTGTATTCAAGCTACCCAGCCCACTGCTAGACTTTTCATTGTGTGTGAATACTGTGCTTTGTTTTCATTGTAGTAAAGCATGAACAGTTGTAGGCTTAGACCTTTCAAAGGCTTTTGGGTAAGGTAACCTCTAGAACTGCAGGAGGAGAAGATGTCTTACAATTAGGAAATGTGCACTCAGAATCAACAGCATGAATTCAACCTTGGGTTCAAGGGTTTTGTGTAGTTTTTATATTTCTCACTTAACCTTTAACCAGGAAGTCCCATGGAGCTGAAAAACACATTTCTTAAGAGAAAACTGACTTGAAAGTAGTATGTAGCAACTAAAAATGTAGCAAATGACAAAAATCAACGGTGTCAAGTAAGTGAATCTAAATGAAACAGAGTTCAGTCCAAGTATTTGGGCACTGACATATTTTTTTGTGATTGTGCTTTTGTACGCCAAAATCAAATGGTCAAGAAGTGTTTGAAACACAAACGTTCAGGGTTTAACAAAAGTATTGCCTCAGTAGCCAAAACATACACAGCCACAACAGGCTGGTGCCTCCTCCTGATGCTGCTCACTCTGCATGAACAGTACACCCAAACACACAAGTGTTCAGTGGGGTTTAGGTCACGACTGCAGGCAGATCATTCCATCCTTTCCACTTGGGGGCGGCTGTGGTTCAGGAGGTAGAGAAGGCCATCTACTAATCTGAAAAATGTGGTTGGATCCCTGGCTGCTCCAGTCTGCATGCCAAAGTATCCTTGGGCTTCAACTTTTTGGTGCTGACGAAAAATACGCTGGCAAGAATTGTTCATTTCCTTTGGTGCAAACGAGATTGAAGCTCCAGCAACATTTTAACATTTGTGGTACAAAAAATGGCTTTATTATTTAACCAATGCATTTCAGCCTGCAGTTTTCATCATATTACAAATGCATATATACATAACATCATGCCCAATAGCACCATATGTTGTTTATCAGAAGCATAATATGGTTATTGCAGTATTTCTGAACTGCTGAGTCCAACACCCATGTTCCGAAAACCTTAAACACGAATCTAAAACCTCAAGCTAATTCCCCAAAATACAATACTTTCCCCTCAAAATGAACTAAACACTGCAAAAAACTAGTGATCTGTGTGCAAAACCAAACACACACAAGTCACACACACACTGCAAGTAAAAATGTTCTCAAACACACTATGTGCTGCACACTTCAGCAAATAATTTTATATACAGCAGCCAGGGCATGTAGTTTAATCCATGTGTGAACAATTCAACAAAAAGTCGCCTCAAGGCGCTTTTTATTGTAAGGGAAAGACCCTGCAATATTTACAGAGAAAACCCAGCAGTCAAAACGACCCCCTATGAGCAAGCACTTGGCGACAGTGGAAAGGAAAAACTCCCTTTTACAGTATTTCACAATCGCTAAGACACTAAACCCCATTGCCTGAATCAAACACACAGTAGCCTAAATGAACTTCTCCAATCACACACTCTTCTGACCGATGCATGAACACAGTTCTGGCACTTTGCTACATCCAGTGCATCTCAATCAGTCTCTTTTCCGCAACAGCAAACACATTTTCATTGACTAAACACGCTTCACACACATGTTGCGAACCTTAGACACAGTTACTGTCACTGAACTCATTGTTGCAAAACCGTAAACACTGGCAGCAAAATGCGAACACAACTCCGGGCAGGATAAAAGTCAGCTTAGTGTGCAGGGGGCACATGTGCATCTACAATGGACAGACACATACAGAAAGGCAGAGGAAAAAGAACCATCATCACTGATGAGACACGGGCGACCGCTGTACACCGAGTCCTCGTCCACGGGATGACAACGAGGGAAGCAGGACAAAGGTTCCAACCCACACTGAGCAGATTCTCTGCAGCATCAGGACATTCACTGTTCCTGCTGTACAACATCTGCCACAGTCTGCCACACTGCAGGTACCGTGATGATCATTATAAAGTTCACTGACAATATACATTTGTAAGTGCACTCCTGCTTTCCCAGAATTGAACAACAACCACATACGTGCTTTTCACGCAACATGTGGAAGTCCTTGATCAGCAACATCACCCTCTGTGACGTTCAGGTACGCGAATAGTTCATCCACCTTACAGCCCCTTCCTCAGTCCTATAGAAGAGTTTTTCTTCTGTGTGGAGGTGGAAGGTGTTT
>VOQJ01046749.1:0-13052 GCA_015052665.1 Apistogramma diplotaenia | reverse complement strand
ATGATGTTTGAGATATCTGAAATGTGAGTTTCAGATAGTCAGTAATTCATTGTAGATATCTTGAATTGCAGCCTCCATGCAAGTCAATGGCAAATCTGACGTCATTTCGACTAGTCACAATGACGTTTGAGATATCTCAAATAGGTATTTTGTCTAGTCAAAATATAATTAAAGATATCTTAAATTACTAGTACGTCTAGTCATAAATCAATTCCAGATATCTGGAATGGAAGTGTAGTGAATCCTATTATATGTTAAAACGGCCTGCCATAGTGTAAACGCATACGCCCCCTGCTCCGCTCTTACCAGCGTCGCAGTTCCTGTCGTGGCGATGAGCCGTGTAGCCCGACTCGATAGCTGGGTCCGGTGTGCTTGGCTGCAGCCAGGTTTCTGTTATTATTGCAATGCTGTAGTTGCTTGCAGCAAACTGTAACCTCATGTCAGGGATCACTGGAGCAGGCAGAGAAAAGGGACCTCAAGAAGGAGCAGGCCGGACTCAGGAATCAACTTAAAAGGTTAAATAAAGTGACAGAAAACAAAAACCAGGAACATCAAAAAACCAAAAGGAGGGACCATTTTGCATTTTATGCAAAAGAAAAAACACAAGAAAAACAAACAGTTACAGTTCTCCTTGGTTGTAATGTTTTTGTAATATGTTTTAATAAACCCCTATTAATTTACCACCGTTTGTTTTCCCTGGTGTTTTCTTTTCCATAAAATGTTGCTCCCCCTTCCCCTAGACTACAGGGGGACGTAACAATGTAGATTGTGGGTTAGTGCACTTGTTAGCTACCTTATGTAGTTACTATGGATTACCTTCATACGTATAATTACTATCAAGAGTTCTGACGGTTCTATTGATGTACAGTGAGTTGAAATATTCCACATGATGGTACTACAGCATGTATGAATGTAAAGAGATGGTCTGGTGGACTTTTTCTATTATAGATCTTAAAGAGCTACAAAGTATTCCTTTATTTTTTGAGCAGTGCATGCCAGTTGCCATGTCTTTCAAAGATCTGTTAAAAATAATTTGTGTCTATGTGCAGAAACAAGTAAAATGCTGTGCTGGAATATGACAATAGTTGCATGTTTTTGTGCCAGTCTGGACTGTCGCAAACCCACAAGTAAAATAAGCATTTCCAGTGACCTAGTCTGTTTAGTTATTGCATAATATATCTTTTGATTTTCCAACAGGAGGGCATTCCAGCAGTATTACAAGAAGTACATCAGCTACTCTTGTCCCACTGAAGACATCTTCATTGAATAATTCCTCCTTTCTCTCCACTCTATGAACTGAACACTCATATGCATGTAAGCCTGGTCTTATACCACCAACTGGACCACCGATGTATCTTCTTTGCATGGTGAATTTTTGATTTTCTTATCTGCTTCCAGTAATACAGCAAACTTCTCCTTCTTTTGGCCATGTGACAATAAAAATACCTCTATGGATGGATAGGGTCACATGAGATTTTCCATATCACAGAAAGTTACCCCTAATTCAACAGAGCTCTCTAATATTGCATTTTATGTGCAATTATTTATAATTAACTATGCATGAATAGTCAATTTACACTTGCCAAAAGTATTTGCGCATCTGCTTTCACACGCATGTGAACTTGAATGACACATAAGTTTTAATATGATGTCGGCCCGCACTTTGCAGCTATAACAGTTTCAACTTTTCTGGGAAGGCTTTCCACAAAGTTTTTAGGAGTGCACTTTTGGGAATTAGGTCACTAACCTTTCCCCAATTACAGCCAATCCTGAGCTCCCTCGCCAGACACACCTTTGTTCAGGTGACCTCAATAGGTCACTTGATACAAAGGAGCAAAGTCCCAAAGTGAGTTAATCTGAAACTGTGCATAATCACACCTTGACGCATGTGATTATACACATAAACAATAGTGGGTCACAACCACCTCCAGGGGACTACCCCCACTGGGGTTTATATACATGGGTCTCTCCACCTTTTGGTTTGAGAACTGAAGAAGCCTTTGGGATGAGAGGTGAAACGTCTTCAAGAAACAAAAAAGAGGCCAGTCGCCCTTTTTCGAGCTCCGGAGACGACTGTGACCTGGATGACTTTGAACCTACAGTACACTGTAGTAATTCTCTTGTTGTTTCTCTGCTCAGTGTTCAAGCTGAGTGCATTCCTCAGAATTAGAATTTAGATTGAAATAAAGTTTGGATTTTCGTGTAATAATATTGTTTTACTATTACATTAATATAGCACAAGGTTCAGTTAGCTTTGCACACTACAGCTTTGACTACTGCAGTGTGGGTATTCTCTGTAACCTACACTGTAGAGGGTGACTCTGCCTTATCACCTAAACCAGCCATTCCCAAAGTCAGGAGCGCTGCAGCCCACTTAGAAATCTGAAAATCCCATAATCTCCAGTAGATTTTCATTGTGTACAGGTTATGATCAGCTGACCTATCCAGCTGCTATCTTTGTGAATTTAGATAATTCAGCTGAACCAGATGTAACCTTATTTCATGAGCTATCTTGGCTCATTTCCACCCCTACACTGACAGAATACTGTTTGTACTGTCTTCACACAGGCAATATGCATTATCAACTTAAATTAACTCATCTTTGCTACTCTTGATGTAGCCTAACTGTGACCACGAACACCACAGCCACTGTGCCCCAGTCCAACACAGAGTCTTACCTTAAATTAAACATAGTACAGCAAGCTAACCTGTTTATTCTGCACTAAACCACAGTATTTTCATACATTTGAATAACATAAAGTTAGTGTACCTCCGTTCCCACACAGGGACATTACAGTTTCAGCACTGAGACAGACCAAGATATCAGACAAACATGGGGGTGGCTGAGGCCTTGCAGCTCCTACTGACGAGAAGCGCTGCCTTTACAAGATAATCAGAGAAACATAAGGAAAATTAGGGTAAAAAAAAAAATTCCCCCAATGCTGTGCTCCTAGAACCACAGCACGCGGTTCCAAAAAAAACAAGCCAAGCATTGGACAAATAAAGCATGGATAGCAGTTTTTTCACATCATATACAGCTATATCCCAGCAGTCAGAGGGCAAGAGGCAGAGTACCCTGTACAGGTGGTCAGCCTGTCGCAGGGCCAATGAGGACAGGCATTTACACCTTTGGGTAACTTAATAATCACCAATTAACCAAACTCCACTAAATGCGTGTCTGTGGGAGGAAACTGAGAGGCCGGAGAAAACCCACACAATCACGGGGAGACACCTCAGAATGTCTCGGTGTGATGTAACACTGCTAACTGCTGTACTACTGTGCTTGAGCAAATCTGAAGGCCACATAAAGTTTAGTGGTCTATCATTATGCACCTCAGCATCTGTTGACCCCACTCTGTGATTTTACGTGGCCTACCACGACGTGGCTGAGTTTCTGTCGTTCCCAGTCATTTCCCATTTGCCATCCATGAACAGTTGACTCGTCTGTAGCGAATTTGACTGAACTTGTCATGCAGGTGGCATCCTATCACGGTATCCTGTCACTGGGCTCCTGAGAGTAACCCATTCTTTCACAAATGTGTGCAGAAGCAGTCTGCTTGCTAGGTGCTTGATTTTATACACATGTGCCCAGAATTGGAACGCCTGAATTCAATGATTTGGCTGTGTGAGTGAATACTTTTGGCAATATAGTGTATTCAGGCTACCTTCAGAGCTACTCTACCCCACAAAGCCAAATAACAGCAACTGCAACTTTGGTTAGGAAAGATCTGAATCATCTCTCTGATATTAGATATTACCATACAAGTATGTCAGTAGTTAAGCAATCACATGACACAACAGTGTTAGTGTTCATATCACATTATGATGTAGCAGCTGAAATAAAACACACGGAAAACACCCAAGAAGATAAACTAGTGGTACTAAAACCTAACTAGAACAGATATCAGAGTGGAAGTGTAGCCTCTGATTTTATTTGATTAAACAACCTCGAAGTGCATATTTAAATGTTTTAAATGAACAATATACTGTATGTATTAAACTTTAGCTCATAGGTTCTAATGTGCAACAAAGCTTTAAGCAGAAGGAAACTTAATTTGATCTAACTTAAATATCTGTTAGATTGTTTAAGAGCTTTAAGTTTAAGACCTGGGCAAATGTGGCTCAGGTAGGAGAGCGGGTCATCTACCAATCAGAAGGTCAGTAGATCAATACATAGCTCCTTCAGTCCACGTGTTTAAGTATATTTGGGTACGATACTGAACCCCAGTTGCTCTTAATTTAACCATTGGTGTGTGGGTGTGCAAGTGAATATTAGCCAGAAGTGTTTAATCTTCCAGATAAAAGTGCTGTATGAATACGTGTGTGCTTGGTCAGATAAGACGTAAAGTTCTCAAACTGAGGAGAAAGGCATATAAGTACCAGTACTTTTACCATTTAAGTGCGTAATCATGTCTTTGACTTTGTAAGGTGGTATGAATTAAATGAAAACAAAAATTTTAAATCAACTTTTCCTGAACCTTCAACCAGTATGCAAAAGAATAATTACTTTGAAGATTAATTATCCACAAAGAAATGTAAACAACTACAAAGAACAACAAAGTCACCTGAGATTTCAAGGAGACTTCAAAGAGACACAAAACAACTACCAAGAGATGCAAAACCAAAAAACGAAAGTACAGCTGTTGCCAGTCTGCGGTCTCTCACTCTAATGAAGGAGGATGTGGGGCCACTTACATAGTCTGAGGATGAGTGCACGATTACCAGCCATTAGGATTCAACCCGTGAAAATCTCACAAACTTCTAAATTAGATCTATAATTCAGAGCTTCCCTCTAAAATAACCTTAAATTCACAAAAATATTTAAGTCATAAGATTTTCTTACTTTTTTAATTCTGCTAGAACACCATCTGTTGTTCTCACCTCTCTGTGTCAGCCTCTTTCATTACACAGCAGACATAAATGTCTGCTGTGTAATGTTTACAAAATGTTTACAAAATGCATTTAAAGTTATTTCAAGCAAAGGTTGCACCAATGCCATAAATAGATGCTATAAATATGTTTTTCCACTGAACAGAGTTCAGAGGATGCGAATTCCCCAAAACTGAATCTAGATCTTGTTACATTATTACATATTACATGTTGTGTCTGTACATTGTTGTGTGTATTCAGAAGTGCAGATATTACTGAAGACAAAATAAATGCATAAAACTGCTAATGAAATCAAATGCATCACATATAAATGTAAAGGAAAAACACTTTCAGAGTAACACGCAGTTTCAGTGGGTACATTTGGAGCAGCAGATTTGTCTTTTTTTTACATTTTATTTCTGAAGCAGGTGGTTGTATGAACAAATCCAGTGACACACGGCTGCTACACAGACAAAATAAGAGATCTGCAGGCGAACAGAGCGGAGAATTTATCAACTAATCCTGGCCCTGATGTTTTTTCAGGAGATGGTGGAAACCACTAGAGCTAAAAAGGTATTTATCAGGGCCTTGTACTGCGCAGTGAGTTCAGCATACCCAGAATATCTTTCCTTTATCTGGATTAATTTACCATAAAATTTGCAGTCAAGATAATTGGTCACCTGAAGCTGCACATTCACAAGAAAGGGCTGGCACTGGCAGCATTTGACCAGTCACAATTATGGATGAAAGTAGTTGCAGCAGAGCGGATGATTTTGCCAAGGAAGATAAAACTATAATATTGTGAAAATCTTAGGAAATGAAACACATAATACTGCAATTTAAGTGCTTTGATCAATAAGATTGGAAAAAAGCTTTTATATTAATGAAGTTTAGCCTATTTGAAGGCTGGACAGAAAGCTGGCCCAAACACCATCTGTGCAAGTAAACAGACTTATCAATATCACTACAATTTTCCTTTCAGCTGCAGCTTTGGTGGTGTTTAACAGTTTGAGAGCGAATATTAATGAAGTTTTGATTAATAATCTATAGCCTGGTTCTGCTGGAGGTTTCTTCCTGTTAAAAGGGAGTTTTTCCTTCCCACTGTCGCCAAGTGCTGCTCATAGGGAGTCGTTTTGACTGTTGGGTTTTCTCTGTAATTATTGTAAGGTCTTTACCTTAAAATAAAAAGCACCTTGAGGCAACTGTTTGTTGTGATTTGGCGCTGTATGAATAAAACTGAATTAAAATTTATTACTGATGCTTATTAAAGTAAAACACTTAATTTTAGAGCCTTCAACTATCCGCTCACAGAGATTCAAAGAATTGATGATGCTGTTTTCCAGAGAACCGATTTGTCATTAGATGGTGATTTCATACCTGCTGATCTCTAATCTAAACTTAAAGTAAGGAAATTTGTATTTAATCGACTACGTCTTTGTAACAATGCGTCATGGTACTAAATCCTATACTGTTGGAAATCTGTTTATTTCCTCTTAAATAGTCACATTTGTAAGAAAAAAAATGCAGTAGTGGGTTGAGCAGCTGCAGCCATGCTTACTACAGCTTTAAGTTCAGGAATCTGAACTTTCATCGAATTTATATGGAATACATATAAACACCTCAACCAAGAGGCGCCCAGGGGGCACACTAGTCAGATGCCCAACCTACCTCAACTCATTCCTTTCGATGTGGAGGACCAGCAGCTCTATTTTGATTATATCTTGGCTGGACTGGGAATGCCTTGAGGTCCCCGGGATGAGCTGGTAGAGGTGGCCAGGGAGAGGGAGGCCTGGGTTTCTCTCCTTAGGCTGCTACCCCCATGACCTGGCCCCAGCTAACTGGAAGGAGGATGGATGGATAGATGGATGGATGGATGGATGGATTGATGGATTGATGGATGGCTGGATGGATGGATAGATGGATGGATATAAATATGAGCAGAAAAAGTCATGAAAATGAAGCCTGAAAAGTTTTACAGGGTATTAGTGAAACAGTGCCTATGTTTTTCTATTTTGTTTTCTGGTGTAGTGATGATAACGTTACTCTTTCTTAACTATTGATTTCAGATGTCTCCAATCACATATTCAAATTAAAAGCAAATCAGTCAGTCTCATTCAAACAAGCAGTTTTGTGGCTGGATACGGCTTTAGATGGCTAAAATGGAAACAAAGTCAGCTGGACAGAGGACAGCTGATGTATACCTGTATAATGACTCCTTCTTCACTGGGAATGGGAATCCATGGGCACATAAATAATAATGTAAAAAGACTGTTGTTTTTGACACTGAAACAAAACTAAAGTCTATCTATCACAGTTGTCTTTCTTTAATTTTTTTATCATTATAATTTGTTCACTTTATAATCAACATTATAGACATGCCATAGAAACTATGAAACAAGGCGGAGAGAAGATAAAATATGCTGACAGGTTAGTATTTTGTCTAGACATCATAAGAGCATCCAATATGCAACATCAGTTGTTATCAACCATGACAAAAATAAAGGACACATGTCTTCTTTGTATGAACCTACAAAATTCTTTAGGACACTCAAAACAAGATCACCTGCATCAAACACACTGCTTCACAAAACTGTTTGCTTCTGTTGTTTCAGAGATTCTGCCTCTAGCTGCTCCTTTACAAAGGCATAACACAAGGCATATAAGACAGCAAGTTATGTTATGTCATGTCTGTTGGTTAAGTCAAAAATGCACGACTCATTTGAGTTGCATCATGGTAAGATGCTGTACCAGAAAGTGTCCTTTCTATGTATTCACATCTGTGATTCTAACACCATGGGGATCAACTGCACATAACTCATCAACATAGATATGTCCTGTATAGATACTGTATGTATGTATGTTTCTATAGGAGTTATTATTGTATGCTGTTGGCAAAAAACATGGGTGAGACACAGCATGATATCAGTGTTGTAAGTCAAGATGTCAAGATGAGGCACAGAGTGACACTGGTGGTGGTTATTCGTCAATAAATTACATTTACAACCCAATTTCAAAGCCAAACCTCTTTTTAAAAAAAAAAAAATACACTATATTTATACATCCACCCGTTCTCATCTGCTTATCCTGTTCGGGGGGTGGGGAGGCTATCAAAGCTGACACACAGAGAGACAGACAACCACTCACACCTAATTTAGAGTGACCAATTAACCTAACCCTAGTGAGTGCATATCTTTGGACTGTGGGAGGAAACCCACGCTGACGACATGCAAACAGCGCTACCATCGGCAGGAGCAAAGCAAACAAAGAGGAAAGGTAGGTTTAAAAAAGTCATCCAGTACTATGTTCATAATGAGCATCTTAAGGGTTTCCAAAAAACACCTTAGCAAAGCAAATAGCACACTGTCAGCCTGGGATAGCAACATGGAGGGGAGAGCATCTCATGCATATCATAATGTCGGCTAAGGGAGATGGATTCCAGATAACATAATTGTTTTGGGAACAGACTGCCATTGCTGTTTGCTCGACAGCCTTACAGTTCACCGGGACTCTCTCAAAGTCCAATTGTCCAAATTGCTCGGTTAGCGTTCTTGCAGACGTAGATTTGAATCCCCTTCACCCGCGTGCCCGTTCACAGCTGGATTGCGAGCATCCCGCTTACAGCTCAGGTCCAATAAGGTGCTGATTTTGAGTCTGTACACTTCTGCATAGCCCATCTTATTGAGCAGTCCCGCGAAGGGACAGACCCAGAGCCTCTTGATTTCACAGTAAAACAGGTATCCCCCAAGCCAGTCAGAAGAGATCCCGTTACCAAAAAGCCAAATGCGTCTTCCACACCCTAAACTGACAGGGCAGTAAGACATATGGGTCTCCACATACTCCATGAGTCAAGGATGTATCCGACCGGGTCGGTTTCCCCAAATCTCATAGTGGATAAAATTCTATCAATCGCATTGAAGGCCCAGTTTGCCAAATCCAGGGTTCTCTTTCTTGTTTGGATGATATATGAAGAGGCACTCAGCAAGCAGCAAAGCGGGTAGGCGGGGGAGGGAGGGAGGGAGAGAAAAATGAATCCATCTGTGCCGGAAGAAGAAATCTGGCACAAGTGAATGGAACACCTGAGTTCAATGATTTGGTTATGTGAGTGAATACTTCTGGCAATATGAGTGAAGACAATGAGCTGAAATCTTCCATGTCACGCATCACACTTCAATCTTTATTATTCACAGTAAGATTCTTCATACAAATCAAATGACATTCAGCTTCATCTAATAAATAAAATATATGTATTAGCACAGCTACTTACAGTGTTAGTGCCACGCTCAAAGAAACAGGAGACATTCACCCTTATTAGCTCTTCATGAAGATGATGACATTAGTTTGCTGGCATCACAGCATTTCTACAGCATTCAAGTGGTCATTGTCAAAACCTCTTTAATACCAAGTAGACCTAATTTAATACCTAATTCACCACCAACTCCTGCATGGAAATATGATGGGAAACTAGCAGGAGAGAAATATTGTCAATGAATATTCAGCTTGGCTATGTAATACTCAATGCAGGGTAAATAAATCACTATAAGCCAGCACCCAGGGATAATTTGTTTGCAGATATTACAGATAAATTAAAAAGAACTTATATGATTGCTTATTGTTCTGAAGAAGAACGGTGGCCATGTCACCACTGTGGATTGAGCTGTTACTAAAGCTCTTATGTTGTATAAAAGTAAAACCATCTTCACCTTATTTTGGGGGAAAATTATGCACTTGTGTTTATCATTTGCAGTGTGATTTTATACATACAATTTTTCAGTCCAGGTGAAAATCAAAGTAACTGCTCTCTCCCCATTCATTCAGGTAGGGGCTTCAAAATCACTGCCCAAACAACAACCCAGTGAACTTCAGTAAAATTCATTGAAAATGTATTTTTCATTCACCTCCTTTCACTCTGTTTATACCCACTCTGAATTTATTCATTGGTTATTATTAATCTGTCTCTCTCTCCTCAGCCCCAACCGGTCGCAGCAGATGACTGCCCCTCCCTCAGCCTGGTTCTGCTGGAGGTTTCTTCCTGTTAAAAGGGAGTTTTTCCTTCCCACTGTCACCAGGTGCTGCTCATAGGGGGTCGTTTTGACTGGTTTTCTCTGCAATTACTGTTAAGTCTTTACCTTACAATATAAAGTGCCTTGATGCAGCCGTTTGTTGTGATTTGGCGCTGTATGAATAAAACTGGATTAAATTATAGAGCCTATTTACTATTTGACATGTGAGATACAAATACATGTTCTCTTTGTTTGTTGATGTGTGGAACTCATCTGGTCCTTTATGACTCCAGTTTTTTTTTCTTTTTGCATTCTGCTGATGACAGTCTATGACAGGAACACATTTATCTTGCTCATTAATAAACTAGAGAACAGTACTGATTGATGAGTGCTTATATCCTGAATGTTTTCTTCTGGATGTAACAGTCATCTTTAATTTTTTTCTTTAATAGTATTTGCATTATTTACAATGGGTAACAATTAAAATGAGGCTTGAGGTCCTGACACTCGTATTAGTTTTAAATATTTAGATATGTTTTAAACCAAACTGCTGGTTATAAACAAGTAAGGAAGAAGGTGAACCTGTCCTTTGAGATGGCAGGCGACATATGTCAATATCAGTATGTGGTTAGACATCAGTTTTCAGAAGAGTCAGTCTCTTCAGTGGAGCCGTCACTCTCCATTTCCATCCTCCTTCTGTGATGGATGTTCCTTCTGGGGGATGCCTTCCTCTGCACCTCCTTTAGTCCCCCCACAGCACTGCTGCTGCTATTGCTGCCAGGACTCACTGATATTTGAGCAATGCTGGAGAACGAGAGAGCAACACAATCAGCACAATTACGATTAAAAGCAAAAAGGAATAAAACCAAGTTTAAATGTCAGTTTCTACTGGAGATCTTTTATGTTTAATCAATTGGACAAAAAAAATCTATAATTAACATTAGCATTCCTTCTAATGGCCAGCAGGGGGCAAATCCAATTGTTGCAAAGCACCATGACAAAATTACCCTACATGTCATTTCATTTTTGACTCCAGTTAAACATTTCAGTAAAACTTTTAAAATGGAGTTTTTCCTTCCCACTGTCGCCAAGTGCTTGGAGTAGTTCTGATTGTCGTCATTATTGCATGGTCTTTACCTTACAATAATGCATTGTTATATTTTACTTTTGTTCACGGCCCTTTTTTTAGTACAGGTTTTAAATTTCAGACAGGATTCACAAAAATCCCAAAGTATCTGCAGAATGAAAGGCAAACAATCTGGTTTGCTGTATTTGACAGGTGCCAGCCGGTGTGTTGGCAAGGCATTCCAAGTACAGTAACAGACAACAGCTGAGAGTTCAGGCTGAATACATGTACGGTTACAGCCTGAGGTGGAAAGTAACGAAATGCAAACACTTCGTTACTGTACTTAAGTAGATTTTTACAAAAATCTGTACTTCTTACTTCTTCAAAATAAGCTTGATATTTTAGGTTTAACACATCTGAGAAAAGTTTGCATTTCCAGTCAGCAGTTTTTTGGGGGGTTTTGGAAGGGCGGGGGGAAGGGAACAGACACACCACACAGTAGAGGGAGAGGCTCCAGCAAAGCCCGCTCAGAGAGGAAAGAGCCAGAGGAAGTTGCACTTTACACAGAGGCTACATGTGGGAATGGTGAGGAAAATGAGCGACATTAAATGGAAAACACAAAAAGCGTCTGCAGTTTGTCACAGTGTGTCTGCTAGTTAAAAGAACAGCTGCTGTATTTCCAGGGAGAAAAAAAAAGAGCGATAACTTCACTCAGAGATGAAGAAAGATGTAAGAAAGAGGACAAAGAGCTACTTTTACTTTTACTCATCCTATAGCACCAACCCATAGCAGTTTGTAGATACCTTCACGACCAACCAGGGGGCCATGGCAGACATTTTCGGGAACCACTGGCTTATGTAATATTTGCTTATGAAATGCAGAATTCAGTTGGTTAAATCCTCAAAGAGCAGTAAACCTCAGTGCAGCAGCACAGGTCTGAAAACAGTACAGATCTGTAAGGGAGCCATTTTTTCCTGCTGTACCGCGACACCATCTTCTAAGGGTTCCCTCACCTGCCAAATCCCACATCAACACTTGGTTACTGCCCTAGTATGCGGGGTAATGCTGATGATGATGATGGTGGTGGGTGTGTGTGTGTGTGTGTTCTTACAGTTTGTCAAGTTCCTGGTCCATCTCTGGATCAATGAGCAACTCTGCATTACTGGGTAACACTCCTGGAGAATCAGGGAAGAGAAGAATTCACATTTTTAAAGCACCACTAATGTAATACCAGAAGAGAGTTTGAGGCGATAATTTGGTTAATGTGTTGGATAGTGTTTTCAGCTTGTTGCCAAAAATGAAATGATACAGCTTACAGTGGGCCTCATTTACTAATATGTGCACGGAAGCTTGCAATATTCCCATATGAGGAAACAAGCTGAGACGATCCTATCCCAGTTGTCATGGCGTGAAAGGCAGGGTACGCCCTGGTCAAAGGCACTTCTAAATTTATTTGTAGAATACAAACAAATTCAGCTACGAAAATATTGATGAATCACCGTTTTATGTGTGAACTGTTCCACACCCAATGCTCTGTGAATACACACGGTTTGTAAATGAGGCCCAAAGTCTGTGGATGAACCCACCAATCGTTTGGTTGATGGTCTCTTGTTTAGCCAGACTCATGAGGAAGCTGTAGTAAGAAACTCTGTCGGTCTGCTTCAGGACTTCCCTCATACATGACCTGGGGGGATGACTGCACACACACAAGCAAACGTCAGATAAAACAAAAACACACACCACAAATAACTACAACACCACCATGTTTTTGGTGAACTTGTGGTGTGATGATGTGGAGAATATTTTTAGACACAGTGGCCGTCATTTACTAACAGCGCATATTCACAAAACTCTACATGAATTGTGTGTGGAACGTGCATCATTACTGCCATCTTTTCTTGGCACCATCACCATGGATACTGGAAATATGATTAGGTTTTTTTCCCATTGCAGTGAGATTGTCACCTGAGGCTGACAGATCATCATGTCAACTTTGATTCCAAACATTTTTTAACTGTAGGCACGGCGAGTGTCTCAGGGGAAACAACATTAAGCATCCCTTTAAGTTCAGCTTTGCTTTTTTATTTATTTATAAACAGTCATCACTCCCGTGAACA
>VOQJ01046746.1:57436-75133 GCA_015052665.1 Apistogramma diplotaenia | reverse complement strand
GGATTTATATATATATATATACATATATATATATATATATATATATATATACATATATATATATATATATATATATATATATATATATATATATATATATATATATATATATATGTGTGTGTGTGTGTATAAAAAACTGATATTGGCAAACACTGACTGATGCTCAAATGCATATGTTCCTAAACAATTTAAGTTATCATAAAGCAAGTTTACATAATGTACATTATTCTAAGCTTATACACAGCTGATTTGTGGGCCGTAACGGGCCATAATGGAGGCCTTCCTGTGTGAGTGATGAGTCCGACTGCATGAATCACTGAGACAGCGTCTGCCAGGCCCAGCGTAATCAGCTGGGAGACCTCAGGTTGCTCAGTGCAGATCTGCAGGCATCAGGAGATGACAGCAGAAGCTCTTATGTAAATTACATCATTTTGCACTGAGGTCCACTCTGTAATTGCTGTGTAGTTTTCTGCTTTGAAACAGTTCATCCAAAAAAGCCCATGTTTATTGATACAGCATTGAGGACTTTTAATTTTAGGGAACAAAGCTATACCTTTTCATTGCCCATGCAGGATTATTTTGCGAGGAAGGATATATAGACTCTAGCTGTTCCTGGGGAATGCGCTGTGATGGAGCGAGAATGTTTCCCACTGCCTCCCCGCTGACAGCTGGGACAGGATCCAGCCCCCTTCGATCCTGCCTACAGGTCTTTGAACAAGTGTACAAACTAACAGCGAGGAGAGGATGTACATATGATGCTGTAAATAATTATTCTTGTTGGCATTCACTGCATTCACGTGTTGGTGTAATGGTGGTTAAGTTATCAAATCAAAGCTCATATTCATATCCTGCCTTGATTGTACTTTAATGTGTTATTGATCCAAGTAACGTGAGACACATCCAAATAATAATCAAAGCAGAAGGCTATCCATCTCCTGTGAGATCTCTGAAAGTGCTGATCAGCTCATTCCTACAATGATGCACTGCTAATGGTGCACGTTTAATGACTTTCTTCAGTGTGACCATTCATTTCAGCAAGTAGTGTAATATTTCATTGCATTTTAGGGTATGTGCAGTCGATTTCCTGTTAGTGGCTCCTCGTTTATGTTTATTTAAATATTGGGGGTCTGTCAGCGGAGGGATGCATAAGTGGAAGATGCTGCGATGCTGAGAGCAGACTGTCAATTATTCTCCCGGCTTTCATTAACAGGGAGTCTGTAATGAAATCAATGACTTGTATTTTAATCATACATGGCCAATACTGGTGCAGCGGTGATGGCAGGGTGAAATATACGGCGCTCTAATGAGGAAAACAGAGTTTAGCAAATAACATGTTACAACGCAAAGCTACGTGGATGCTTTTTACCATTTTACCATAGAATTATAATAAAAGAGACAGGGTTTTGCCTCTTTTAATGTCTCATGCTATCAGCAGAAGGTGGTTTCATTTTCTAACGTTTTCTCCATGTTAAGCAAAATCAGCCGTCGTTCCCTGCGAGCTCCAGCTCACAGCATAGAATCATCTTTTGTCTGTGCACTCTTCAGACCATTAATTTATGCAATTTATTTTCTAACGAGTCAATTAGATTTAGATTACAAAAGGGCTGACAAGTTTAATTAATCTATAATGGATAATTTGCACCCCCCCCTCCTCCCCCATCATCTGAAACTTTCCTCACTGTACTGGATGCAGTAGATATGGACATCTGGCTTTAAATAGTCTGTGGAAACAATAATTAGAACTAATTAAAAGTAGAAGCAAAAAGGGGGCCATGCATGTGGAAATAATATTTATCAATAAAAATACATTTTTGAAAATGTTTGATACTTTGTACTTTATGAACATATATGTGAAACATTTGCTGCTGCTTTGATTGATGTTGCACAACCAGCTGAGTTGTGATGTATTATTTAATTGAAAGCATGTAGATGTGGTGAAGGCGGTCAGCTGAAGTTCAAACTGAGCATCAGAACGGAAGAAGAAAGGTCCTTTAAGTGACTCTGAATATGGAATCGTTAAATAGTTCAGACACCACGGAGCTGCCGGGATATTCCCACAAAAACATTCCCAGGCTTAAGAGAGACGAGTCTGGGCTGAACAAGGAGAAAATATCCAGTGAGCAGCAGTGGGTGCAAAGGCCTGGTTCACGCCAGATGAAAGGAGAATGGACAGACTGCTTCAAGCTGATAGGAAGATAACAGTCCTCAGATAAGCACTTGTTACAGCCAAGACATGCAAAAAGCCTGAACACAACACACAGAACGCTGAAGCAGATGAGCTTCAGCAGCAGCTTCACTCCTGTGAGCTCAGAGCAGGAAACCGAGGTCACAATTCCCACAGACTCACCAAAATTGGATAATAGAAGATTGGAAAAATGTTGCGTGGTCTGCTGTGACATTTGGACGGCCGGGTCAGAGTTTAGTGTAAACAACATGAAAGCCTGGGTTCATGCTGCCTCCTGTGAACACATCAGGCCGCTCCTGGTGGTGTAATGGTGTGTGGGCTGTTGTCTTGGCACACTTTGGGCCCCTTAGCAGCCCTTAGCATTGTATAAACACCACAGCCACCCTGAGCATTGTTGCTGACCATGTCCTGTCCCTTTATGACCACAGTGTCCCCATCTTTTGATGGCTGCTTTCAGGAGGATCGCGTGGCCATGTCGCAGGACTTAAATCATGTCAGACTGCTTTCTTGAACACAACAGTGAGCTCAGTGCACTCGGATGGCCTCCACTGTCACAAGGTCTCAATCCCATAGAACACCTTTGTGATGTTGTGCGACGGGAGATTCATCATCACAGCGCAGCCAACGAATCAGCAGCAACCGAGCGATGCTGTAAAGGATCAAGGAATCCTTTATAGGATATTCCTGCCAGGGAACGTTTCCAGCACCTTGTTGAACCTACGCCACAAAGAATTTCTGTGGGTAAAAGTGGGTCCAATCCAGTACTGGCAAGGCTTAACTTATAAAATGTCCAGTGAGTGTGTGTGTGTGTGTGTGTGTGTGTGTGCCTACACTGCTTCCTCTGTGAGTGTCTAAGCAAAGGTAATGCTTTTAAATAATGTGACAGCACCATGTACTTTAATATTACCTGGATGAGTTAAATACTTACACATTTGAGGGGAGAACGTGATTAGGAAGCACAGAGTTCTGTTGTCACAGCTGGCTGCTGTTAAAACCATTTTTCTTTTATGCGTTTTTAATTATTCGTTCTCCTGAACCTTTATTCTGAAACCTATAACAGTGGATTTATGGGAAAGTATATTTACAAGGACGTGCATTCTGTTGATTATGCCCATCTTGATAACGCCACAGGTTGGTAGGGAACCAGACACTGACTGCACTTTTCTCTTGGAAATATTTCACAATTAGCATGGCTGACATGACCCAGAGTATCGCTTAAAGATTCATAAATTCAAAATAATCAGAAGTCATACTATTTGCTTCCTGCCGGCACTCAGATACCAGCATTATATTGCTCACAAATGGAAAAGGACAGCTCCTGCTGACTGCATTATTTTTTGACAAATGCACTTTAAATTATTGAAGTTTTCGAATGACAGGAAACAGCAATCACTGCCTCGTTCTCGGGCCAATTTCCTCTCTGAATTCAATAGTGTGACAGATGCAGATACATGCCGAGACGGAGGACATTCTTACGCGTCACTGCCCTGTCAATAATCATGTTCATTTTGTTAAAAAATACCCTTCTTAATATTGCCAAATAACTCAGATATTTTTATTCTTCTTCCCACAAACCTTTATTTGTATTTTTTTTCTGTGCTGTTCTAACAGACGATTATTGGATGGATGGAATTTCCTGTATCTTCACTCATTTTCCCCCTAAGCCTTTAAAAATATTTGAGCGGCTTCTTTTTAAACAATTTTAAAAAAAGCCCTTCTGAAACCAACTTTAGTCATCTTGGACCGGACTGGATTAGGTTTCTTATCTGTGGTCGTGCAGCCCATCAGCTGGGCCTTTGGAAATGGAGATGATGTTAAAAAAGAAAGTTGTTGGATGGCACAGTTCATCACAAAAACCTTCTGAATCAGAGCATCACTGTTGTTACATCAAACACATGAGCTGAGCAGAACCTGAACCTGCTGGAGTGGCACAAGATGACTGACAAGGGCAGCAGGAAAGATGACTCCAGCTCTGTGCTTAAAATGACCAGTTATTAATTATGCATACATCTTGATAGGGAGTTCTATTTTTAGATGCTCCCGAAATCTTCAAAGTGTGAACTTTTAATGGTGATTTTACAGAATGAATTCACAGTAAAGTGGCAACAACGACTGAAGCAGCTCTGCATTACAAAGCCTCAGTCAGCTGTTTGAATGTTTCAAAGGTGCCGCATTTACATTTAAATACAATGTAGCACAATTGAAACATGTGTAATTGATGCTTATATATTGTTTTTGAACAAACATGTATTTGCTGCATATTAGAATCCATGAAACAAAAGAAAAAAAAAGTCATTTTTGACCTTATTGTTATGTTTGTATTCATTTTTGGATAGCCCTGTTTCACGTTCCCTCGCTGGATCGCTTCACAATTGCTTTTGCTATTTCGATGATTCAATTTACCAACGTGGATCAATAGATTTCATTGCATGGCGCCGAAGATAAAGCGACACTTCCACAGTGACACACTGGAGGTAAGTTCCTGCAGCTTTGCAGAAACAGAAGGAAAAATGTGCGACTTCCTTTCTGTCTCTTCATTGATGCCTTTAACGTCTGCCTTTGCTGACGAGCACAGTTGGAAATTTGCAGTGATGACAATAAGGGTCCGTGAGAAAGTAAAGACGTGCACGTGAGCCTGTGAACTGTGTGGTAACGTGCATACAAGTAACGATCTCACTGATGTGTCATTGTCAGTTGCTTTGCTCATGTCTTCTATGTTCCTCCGTATCTGTGGATGCAGCAGTTTAATCCCAGCTAAATGTCTACACATGGTTGTTTCTACTATCTGCATCTATATTTCATTTGATAGAATTATGACGTTTACAGCAATCATGACTGAATGCTGCTGATGTTGTCTTTCCACACAAGGTTGTGAAGACCCAGCTCAGATGTGGTCATGCGGACACTGGAATCAGGGTTTCAGTCCAGCATGAGGCAGCTGAAGGAAGAAAGATGAAACATATCTTCAGTATTTGATGCAACATTTCTGCTTTATTTTCATCTTTTACAGTTTGAAGATAATAAAAAGAAATAAAAAGGTTTGGCAGTCTGTGTGGTCAGTGTGGTTTGACAAACCCACCAGCTTGTTAAGGTTTCCTGTGTTTGTAGTCGTATCAGTTTTTATTTTATGTATTTTATTTTTTAAGAGTTACTTTGGCATTTAAGCCTTTAATTGATAAGCGAGTCTGTGGGGGAGATGGTCTTGGGTGGGCTAAAAATGAAAATTGTAGCTCTGCACAGTTCTTGCATGTCCTGCTGTCCACACACAGAGCCGTGGAGCCGTGCGGCCAATGTCAAAACCTTTAATTTCCTCCTCTTGAGAAACCTCTGGAGGCGTGTTTAGAACCAGTATCCTGCTGTATGAGCTGCACTCTTTTCATCCTCAGCTTTTGGAGAGCGCGTGCGGTGTTTGCTTTTAGAATTTGATAGTAGTTATCCAATCCATTCTTAGGTTCTCTACTAGTGAAGTGTTCCCGGTGCCACTGGCTGCGGCCGGAGCCCAAAAGCACCATCAGCTTGAAAGGTGGTGTTGGCACAAAAGGAACCTTTGTTGTGCCCAAAAAGTTCTTACTTTGACATCAGTCCACAGAAGTGCTTTCAAAAATAAATCCAGCTAGTTTAGATGGTAAATTGGAAACTTCGGATGAATGGTGTTGTGGTGAGGATGCATTCAAGGTTCTCTTTTCATCATTTTGCAGGTGTTGCTGCACAGTGAAACAATGATCCGCCACCCCTGAGTTTGCTAATACCTTCCTAAATATCTCCTGCAGTCAGCTGTGGGCTCTGAGCTGCATTGTTAGCGACTCTGCAAGCAGCTCTTTCGGGACGCTTTCTCACCTCAACCCGAGAAACAACCTGAGAACATTTCTGGCATCTTTGAATGTCGGCTTCACGCCACATGAACAGAGTCTAACCTGGGAATCATTCAGGCCTGTTGCATCCGCAGGGCTGAGAAGCTATTTCACATGCAGTCTTTATCTACTTTGTTTTAATTCTCATCTCTTAAACATTTATATTTACTGTATTCTGTTTATGCAGCGCTGTAAAGACTAACAAAAGTTTACAGCCACAGGCAGTCAGGTGTTTTTCCTGACCCTCACCGCCCCACAGGGAGCACGATCGCTGCAGTTTCACATTGTAATTGTACATTCGCTGGATGGATGGATGATCTATCTGCCAGTTTGCTAATCAAGCAGGAATATGTGCTCAATCTTTACTCTCTGAAATTGCAGCTAACATTACAGCAAACTGTGCAGCATCTCTGCTTGGCTGAAATGATGCTCCCTCCCACTGCTCCTCCTTCGCTGCCTCTTGGGCCTGTGAGGAAGAATTCAAGAAAAGAAGTGTGCTTCTTTCCATTAGTTTAAAGCCCTTGCTGATGATATCACTTCCAGGCAAGTTTGGGAAGTATCACTGCCCACCTCTGTGATATAGACTGAGAAACTGTACAATTTATCAGTGAAGATTAGAAGATTAAACACAAACTGTTCACATAATTAATTGATCTCACATTAAATGTGAGCAAAAACTGAAGATTATCGTTATTATTGACAGTTTAATCAATAGAAGAAAAGGGGTAAAAACAGCTTTAACCCATTAGAGGCTTCATAGAAGAGAAACTAGAATAATGATCTTTAAACACATTAGCACTCCCATATAATTTGGCCCTCTAATGGGTATAGACAGCTTGAATGAGGATAGATATGCCAATCATCCCACACTGACTCAGGATGATTGATGACTGCTTGCCTCTCAAGCAAATCTACTCAAGGGTCATCAAGTCACAGCAGCTCCATGCTATGAAATGCCCATTACCTATAATATTACATTTACTTTAACTAGTACGGCTCATATTAATGCTTTAAAATGCATTTTCATAGGCAACAAGTAAATAAATAACTTGAAGAAGAAGTCACAGTTTACTTTAAAGTGCATGTTTTATTGACATTGGCTGGCTGTATTGTATGAACTAATGAGAATCTGAATCCAGATTTTCTTTACATGCTGATATGAAATGCATAAAAACATAAATTCCTGATGCTGGCTGGCTTAGCAAATAGGTCAAAGTTTAAACTTGTACAGTCACGTCCCCTATGCTTGTGCCTTATAAGTACCATTAAAAAAAACATACATATTAATGAGGAACAAAGGAGTAACACTCCTCAGCCACCGGTGGCTACCTGGATCCAGGCTTTGTCCACAGGTTCACAGAGGAGCAGCTTTCTGACGCGCGCAGATGCATTAGCAGCACTCCAAATAAGCTCAGAGTCAGCAAAATAATGAGATTTGCATATCATTTCCTCATCGAATAGACTTCGGTGGGTTATTTCCTGCTATCACATGAAGTCAATGAATCACGACGCGTTCTGTCGACGTCGTTTATTCTGAATAAGACAAAAAAGGGGAAAGGACACACGACGCTTCGCGGGCGTCTCCTCAGCTGAGAGATCCTGTAAACTTTTGGTTGTGGCGTCGTCATGCGGACAAATAGGCCATGCGAGGATTTTTCCATCCAAGGTTATGCGTGATAAGCCTTGTATGATGGATTAGAAGAACTAGTTAGGAGAACAGCTACTTTGCAATTCCTCCATCAGTAGACTTGTCCGGAGTCTGTACGCCGTGAGGCTGAGCTTATGGGATTACAGTCAAGGTTCAGTGGCAGCTAATCAGAAACAACCAACAGATACTTTTAATATCCCGCTGCACTTGTTAAAACATTGTGGGGAACTGCCACTGCAAATGTGAATTAAGCAGCGAGTGTGTTTTAAGTTCTGAGACAATGCCTTCAAATAGATTTAAAAAATATTTTTTTTCAGCAAGCGGGTGACAGAAGATCTTAAAAAAGGAGCAGGAGACAATAAAGAAAAAGTTTCATTCATGTCATCTTTTTCAGCGGTGACTTCATGTGACCCCTCACAACAAATGCACTGACAGGGAAAGAAGCTGACAACTAAATGTCCCCAGTCGCTCTGCGCCCCAAAACAAAGCAATGATTTGTTTGGTGCGAAACAAAATTATAAAGAAAAAAAAAGAAGTTATTGTGTGGCTTTGGCAGCTGCTGACAGGCTCATAATTGTAGGTTGTTGGCCAACGGAAGACAAATATATTTGAATGGCTAAAAAAAATGAATGCACAATGAATATTTTAGATATTTTAGTGTGGATTGATTATATTACACTAACATGTCTACTTGCAAATGCGGATGAAGTTATGGTATCAGGAGCAGCCAGAACACATGGACACGGTTGCCTTAAGTGGGTGCTGATAGTGTTCGCTAATGGTTCAGTCACAGGAGAGTCAGAGCTGGACAGCAACCTGCTTCCAGCTCAGAAAGAAAGAAATGATTTCTTTAATAATGACAGATGTTCAGCTCTGTGAATGACGACAGACCGAGAAGCTGTTTGTGTGTCGTGAAGCAACATGATGCCAGAAATGTTGGGGGTTGAGTGAAAAAGATCACAGCTGACCGCACAAGACATTTAGGAAGATATTAGCACAGTCAGAGGTGGTGTGTCATTGTGCAAAATCCTGCAAAATCATGAGGAGAAAGCCTTGAATGCATCATCACCACAACACTACTCATCAGAAGTTTGCCATCAGAAACCAGCATGATTTAGTCCTGAAAGCAGTTCTGTGGACTGATGACAAAGAAAGAACATTTTTGGGAGATCAAAGGTTCCTGCATGTTATAAGAGCACCGATCAGATGGAAATCTGATCATGCTTTTATCGTGAATTAGGGAGCAGCTTCTTCTACGGGGCAGCACTTTTACGGTCTCGGCAGATTTATCGCAGCTAATCACCTTATTGATGCAACTGAACTCCGTCAGTCACAGGTTTTATCTCCGTCCTGATGCACCACAGTCTGACTCTGAGCGCTCGCAGACCTGCTTCCCATCTTTGGAACAACCTTCTGAAAAGCGGCGAGATCTCAAGTTCATTTCGCACGTCTGAAAAAACTTTATTCATTTGTTCACGTTCATTCTGGAATCATTAGAATTAATAAACAGAAAGATGAAAATACATTTTATTTGACCTTATTTTATTACTAAAACAACCCAGAAGTGATCAGGTTCGCCTTTTGAAATATGATGACTTTCATTTGGATGGATTATTGCCTTTTGATTACAGAGGAGTCTGGTGAAGAACAGTGAAATGATTTATTTATTGGATGGACCGAACACTTTCCTTTGGATAAAGGAAGAACAAAAACATGCTTCATGGTCAATCAGTGTCATGCAGGATATGATTATTATAGTTCTCAGTAGGATTTGGACAAAACAAAACAAGACAAAAAAAAAAAGAGAAAAAAAAACAAAAAAACAAGCAAACACCATCTTCTGCATTTTTATCCACATAAATATTATAATTACTCCAATTGGACTCAAATATTGGAATCATTCGTCTTTCTCAGCTGACTGCAAATATCTAAGCTGTGACTCCTCAGGGGTTGATTAGCCCACTTGTTGATTTATTCACCAGCATATCCACATATACGTCTGAAATATTTGTCTTCTGTTCCTTTATTTTCTTGTTTACCTAAATGTCTTTTTTTGGCAATGCTGGAAATTGCTGTCAGCAGGCTGAGTTATTCTATTTGCACTCTGTCCCAAAGGTTCATATTGAATTATTCAAGAGTCCTCTTGTGCTTTGAGTCTGCATGGAGCTCATTGCAGAATAATTTGGAATTAAATAGAGAGGTTTACTTTACACTAAAAAGCTGTCAATGAGCAGAATTTTCTACGGAAACACGGCTGCTCCCTGATCTCGCTGTCCTGCTGCAATCAATCGGCTCCAACATGAATAACAAAGCGTCTCAAAGGATTAATTAGTTAATCTGTAGATGTTTTCTTGTTTTCATTGGTAGCAGTGTGTTTAACTTAAGGGAAATCTTTATGAAGTGTATAGAAAGATGAGATGAGAGGAGAGAAATTTTAAAGTGGAATAATCTTGGGCAGCACAGTGGCAAGGTGGTTAACGCTGTCGCTTGCTTTTGGAAGCCACAGCAACAGGACGTGAGGGAGGCTACAGGCACACGACACAGTAGAAGCTTGCAGAGACCAGAAAGAGCCAGAGGAAGTTGCACTTTCCATGGAGGCTACATGTGGGACCAGTGAGGACAATGAGCGGCAGAAAATGTAAAGCATGAAGAGTGTGTGCAGTTTGTCACACAATGCGTCTGCTGGCTAAAAGAACAGCTGCTGCATTTCCAGGGAGAGCAAAGAATGAGCGAGAACTTCACTCGGATGTGAGAAAGAAGAGAGCAGCAGCAGGTCAGCTGATCACAGCTGCACACCAACATCATTTACTGCAGCTCACAATAGAAGCTGTGATTCTTCTCCCCATGTGGAGCCACTACAGCTGATCTTAGGGTTCCTCCGCCCTCTGAATCCCACTGTGACCTCTGAGTGTCCTCATGTTTGTGTTTAGGTGTGGAGGCACCGTCACCCTCTACTATGTAGGACACACAGAATAGAGCTGAGTCCTACACAACAGACTCAAGCTGAGTGCATTTATTAGAATTTAAATGTATTTTGGAATAACGTTTGTATTCTCATGTATTTTACATTATTAAAATAAAATATAATGAGGTTCAGTTAGCTTTACAGAAAAATAGCAGGTAGAAACGTCCTCCAAAGAGGTATTAGCAGAGTCGAAGTACACATGTACTTGTACTTCGACTTAAGTACTGAATATCAGTACTTTTGCCACATTTGATTGGGCAAATGTGCAATGTGGATGTTTCCCATCCATCCATCCATCCATCCATCCATCCATCCATCCATCCATCCATCCATCCATCCATCCATCCATCCATCCTCCCATCCATCCATCCATCCATCCATCCATCCATCCCACACCATTCCCACAATTCAGAGAGCGCGTCAAGCCTGTGTGGCTGTGAATGCAAGAGGAGAAGCACGAGAAGGTCCACGGGAGGTCAAAGTGCATCTGTTGTGTACTTCAGAACATTTTACATTCATTCTTTACACTTGGTCTGCACTTGTGCAGAACACAGCATTCAAAGTTAAAAACAACCTGAATGACTTGAACTCAGTGAAAATATGAAATCCTGAATGTTGGCAGAGAGAAAAAAAATATGAAAAATTGTGAGAAAGTATTGAAAAATGAGATGGTTGTTGGGGTGGAAACAACTGCAGTATCCTTGTCACTCTATAAATGTGTTAGAACGAAGGTCTTGGACAGAGCTAAGATCCTGTGGGACTTCCAGATCCAGACCGATGAACTCGTGATGGCGAACCAACCCGACATCGTAGTGGTGGACGAACAAGGCAAGAAGGTCGTAGTGATGGATGCTGCGATACCAAGTGACGGCAACATCAAGAAGAAGGAACACGAGAAGCTGGATAAAAACCAGGGGCTCAGAGAAGAGCTGGAAAGGATGTGGAAGATGAAGGTAACAGTGGTCCCCGTGGTAACCGGAACACAAACTGGGAGAGTGGCTCCGGCAGATTCCTGGAATGGTAAATGGACTATAGCGCTTTTCTGTTACAATATGTTTTCATTCACACCACATTCATTCAAGCACTTCCATATTTAACTAAGCTAAGTGCTTATTATCTAACATTCACACTCCAACGCTTGTGTCAGAGAGCAACTTGGGCCCGGAGCAGCCAGGAATCGAACCGCCAACCTTCCGATTGGTAGGTGACCTGCTCTACCTCCTGAGCTACAGCCAGCCCGTGACATCAGAGATCTGTGTCCAGAAGAGCGCAAAACTGGGAACAGCTACGGTACTGGCAGGACCCTCAAGCTCCCAGGCTTCTGGTGGAGGACCTGAGCTTGGAGGACAAAGACCGCCTGTGAAAGGCACTTTGTCAGTGCAGTTCTACACACCACATCATTAACCTATTTACCATTGTGAGACTGTTTCATATAGATATAAATCTGAACACGAAATTCCAATACAAATGTTTCACTTTAAATTTTGCCTGTTGCCCTAAACACAGTAGTGGTAACATGTTCCTCCTTGAGATAGAGAAACAACAAATATTAATCCTAAAAAATGAATAACTGTTTTTGTTTAAGGTTACACATCAAAGCAACTCAGGTTCTTGTTTTGATTGAAAAAAAAATCTCAACCTTAAAACGGGAGAAGAAGTGAAAGCGAGCTGAGCGCTGCGGCGCCTGGTCCATCAGGTCACCGGGGACAGAGGACAGCTTCTGTGCATTTATGAGACGTCGCAGCTTGGAAAAAAAAATGCTGTATTTGATGCCCTTGGAATGAAGATGGGCTTGATTATCTTGGTTTTAACATTATCCTCAGTGATTTCCATTTAGCAGCTGCTAGAACACTATCATTGTGTGGATAATGATGATAATTAACATTGCCCTGTGCCTCTGCACTGTTCTATTTCATGGATTTCTATGCATTTCAATCAATGTTACACCTGTTAGAAGGGGTGTCCTTATTCCCAGCCAATACTTATTACTCGCCTTTCATTGGTTAGATAACTGAGGATCGATGCAGATTTGTCTTTGATCGTGTAGGTTAAATTTTAAAAGAAGTTTAAATCAGGTTAATTTAACATAATCCAACAAACTGGGTTGGTCAGGATCACTGGCATTTATGCCCCTCACTTCCATGAACACACACAAAATAGATAAAAAATGAAAAAAAAAAGAGCTCATTCACTCCATACCCTCACAATAATAATGAGGCTGTCCTAAAATATGATCCTAATGAGTGACTGAACAAACTTCTATCTACACTCACGTAATGAAGGAGTGCAAATGAAAGCCTGCTGCCCTTGCACACGATGACCCTGACGGAGGCCCGAATCTAAAGTAAAAAAGTCATCCTCGGTGCTGCTGCAGCTTCAGCCTCTGCAAACCAGAGTGCTTCTCATTCCATTTACACACACAGCTTTCTGTGCTGGGCAGCATAATGACGGCTGCAGGCGAACACGTCACTTACTACTGCTGATAGTACGGTGGATGGTGAATTCCTCAAGTCAATGAAACAAGCCTTATATTTATTTTTCAGATATTGTGTATAGTGCAGGGGTACATGCTGAGTATGCTGAATGTAGCCACTGTATAGTGACAGGCTAATGTAAAGTTTAAATAGTGGAACTTCCACGTTAGCTGTGGAATAATATATTTGATTAGGGACCTTTTGGCCTCCAGTGGCTCCTCTTTGTCAGTTTCAAACCAAATGTAAATAACTGTCAGTCTTTATTTTCCCCCCATGAGCTCTGTCACATCTTCCTCTTTAATCACCACGTTCTCTTTAGCCACACACTATAATGAAACGAATGCATTTTTAAAATAACTTTCTCAGACTGCATTATTATGATGAACTGTGCACACCAAGCACAGCATCGCCATCAAATTGCCCCTGAGAATTAGCCATTCTGTAATATATCCGAAAATGAAAAAGTGAGTCATGTAACACAGGCTTAAACCCGGTTCCTCCCGAGTATCTACCCCAGGAATACCCCTGAGCCACAAAAGCATCTGGCAGAGCAGTTAAATCCATCCAGCAGCTACTGTCAGCACAGGTCCCGGTGGGCTGCGAGGAAGCCAGTGAACGATATCCATATCTTTAAAGCACATGAGTACATCATCTCCTTAATCATTCATTCACTATACATGTATATATGTGTCCCCTTCATGTAAACATTTGTAAGCTATAACCTCCCCTGCCCCTTCTTATGGCGCTTGTTAAAAAATTATAATAAACGGCCATAAATCTAAGAATTGTGCAGTAGTTTCGAGACATTGTTACTCCCGACCACACCTTAGAATGACCCCCTTTTTTTTTCTTTCCAATGCTGGATAACAGCCAGCTACGATAAATAAAAATACACCATACGAGATTTGGAAGGTTGTCTGCAGTATTGTCAAAGAAGCCACTATTTGAGAGTGGTGCTGTTCAATACGTCATGATTTGATTTCTCTGAGTATGGCAAGTTTCAAAGAGAAAATCCTGAGACTGAAAAGAAGGCTGGCAGCCTGGAGTAGAGAAATGTGAAACCTCCTCCATAATGGGGGAGGAAAGATCGACAGTTACTGTGTCACCGCTTGTCAGGAAGAGGAGTAGAGGTATACTGCAGAGCTTGAGTTGTTCTCAAAGTAGTTTTACATGGTACCTTGTGCTAGCTGTCGGAGGAACACTTGGGGAAAGGAGGAGTTCAATAAAGGATATAGGCTGTTGGCCACAACGCCTTAAAAAATGAGAAAACTGAGCTGCAGTGGAGTGTCAGATCACAGTTAATTATATCTCAGCAGCACTTTTTTATTTCACTTACAGAACACAGACTGAGTAAAGACTGAATTCCATATCTTTGATCTGGGAATTTAAACCACATTTATGTGTGATCCAGGTATGATTTTTTTTTTCTCAAATGGGGGCTGCCATAGTATCTGGGAATGTTAATTAACATTACTCATATTTAGCATAGCATGTTAGCATTAGAAACAACATTAGTGATTAAAAAACAAAAACAAATCAACTAACTGTGTCACAGCATCCTAGAAGTAGTGATTCAAGTGCATCAGCTGTTATCTGCCTCAACAGAGGCAACAGCAGGGGAAAGACCTACCGGGAGGGAACCCCGGGGCGGACGCGGGGACGCCTTGATGTCGCCCTGCGGTCTGGAGTATGCTGTCACATGCAGTGCAGTGACAAAGTATTCACTCCTTTCCTGATTTCTTACTTTTATGATCAATCTGTGAGGTCAGACACTGATGTTGGAGAGAAGGCCTGGCTCACAGCCTCCGATCTGATTCATCCCAAAGGTGTTCTGTCAGGCTGAGGTCAGGACTCTGTGCAGGCCAGTCAAGTTCTTCCACACCAAACTGGCTCATCATGTCTGGTGCGCAGTCATGCGGGAACAGGAAGGGGCCATCCCCAAACTGTTCCCAAAAAGCTGGGAGCATCAAATTGTCCAAGACTTCCTTTCACTGGAAGTAAGGGGCCGAGCCCAACTCCTGAAAAACACCCCACAGGTACCGTTCTCCTGGCAACCACCAAACCCAGACTCATCCATAGATGAGAAGCCTCATTCATCACCCCTGCTTTACCCCACTGCATCTTACATTTGGAGGTCTGTGATCGACTGTGCAGAAAGTAGTTGGCCTCCACCATCCACCAACTCTGCTCTGTTATTTCATGTGTTTATATCACAAACAGTTTACCGTGTGAATATTTAGTGGTGCAACAATTACACTTGTTGCACAGGTGGCATCCAATCACGGTGCCACACTGGAATTCACCAAGCTGCATGCCTTTGTGCTCAGTTTTACACAGGTAATATCGGATTTATTAGTAACTTCAAAATTCATTTTGTTCATTCTGTTGATGATAATCTTCCACATCATCTCTGAGTCATCGGTATTCCTCAAGCTTCTCGTGTTCCTTTCCTTCTTCTTCTTTACGTTGGCATCACTTGGTGTTGCAACATTTATCATTACAGTTTCCTCCCTCATATATATGTGACACATATATATATGCGAGGAATGATCCTAGCCAGCAGGTGATCGCCCAGGCTGAGAATTTCACCACATTGTTTTCCACAAAACTGAATTGGAATAAAAAGCCTTGAAAAAATTATTTCATGTCATGTCCCATAACCTATCCAAAATGCACCATGGCAACACAGTTTCCATGTAATCCACAAAGGAAAAAAGAAACTGAATAGAGCTGAATGCAACAGCTTACAAACACTACAATGTCAGACTGGGGCTTCTCATCAAAGTTTCCTTCATTAAGAGTAACTGTATCTATTAATAGAGGATGAAAGCAAACAAACAAACTATTGTATCCTGGCATCAGTGCCAGCGTCCAGGTGTTTAATTGTTTCATTTACCATTTAACAGTCAGTGATGGGGACGATAGCCAGAGCAAACCTTAGGAGTCATCTGCATGGATAACGTGGAGCCACCGCAGCACAACGTCTTTCATAAAGGTAACAAAAGAACAAGAAGAACAATAAAAATGGCTGCTGTGAAAAAAGATGAATGGCTTTCTTTATAATAGCCTCCAACACATAAACTTGTCCACGCCTACAGTAGGTTTCACAAAAAAGACGTTACATAATGTAAAAGGCTATCAATAATAACAAACAACACAATATACTATACATCAGCCAATGTGGAATGGAAAGAAAGACAGGAACTCAAATGTCCTTCATAAGCTGAGACATCAACTAGAAGAAAAGCATATGGTTATAAATATGAGCCATTTGTGATGGTCAAGCATAACACCAGTACACAAACATATCTGTTACCTGCATACACACAGAATTTGAAATGCAATTCATAAAACAGTGCACTAAAATGTAGCACGATGGATTCAAGACACTCGGTTCTTGGTGAAACGTGTCAAAAAGTTATTAATCCTCGGACTTTGTCGTGCTTATCCAGGACTTTGCCGTCCCTTACCACCAGCTCCACTGACATCCTCCCGGGTTATGTGACACATGAATCATAATTCAGGAAGTTTGTTCTGGGCTTTCTCCAGCTTCTCTTTCCATGTCGCCACCCTGAAAAGTTTGGATTCCTCCAAAGGGAGCATCCTCATCAAATACCCAACAACCACTGCAGGTAGCTTCCTCTTTCACTTCAAACCCTGCATGACATTACAACTAATTATTAGGATTTTACACTTATGAGGTAAAAGTAATGTGATCACAATTTCTGCCAACTACAAATGCTTAGAAAACATTGAAATGAGCCATGCCTCAGCATCCAAACCTGAAAACCTGAATTTACTCATCACAACTCACACAGAAAACCGGAGACTCTAAACAAACTTCATCTTGAAGCAGACGTGTTTCAGTATTGCTCGATGTTTAGCAGATTGAGGCAGTTATGGTGATATCACCAGTGAAGGTGTAAACATGCACGGCGCTCGGATAGCATGCTGCAGCATCGACAGAACCATCTGATTGGTGATAAAAGACTTCTCAGCTACTCGAGGCTCTCCACAGGCTTAGTCGAGGCTTTATGTCCTCCTGAGAGTTGCCCTCAAGCCTGCATAATCAATTTTAACTTGCTTCTTCTATGTTATTTCTATGTCTGCTTTCTTGCTATGAGAAAAATCCCAAACTTGTTTGAAACTCTCAGGCTACACTGTGTGCCTGCAGAATTCTCCAAGTCCTGGTCATCACCAGTCATCTTTAAAATCAAGCCCCCATTCTGTTCCTCCATTCAGTCTCCTCATAAAGAAGCAGCATCATGGATGAACACTTACATTTGGTGTAGTCCAGGACAGAGTTCATTTTACTCATAATAACCAGTTTAAAAGCGCTGGTTTTCTCTATTAAGGACCACCTGTGTGCAGATTTTTGCTCTTCATGCTGAATACTGCCGGTCGTCTCTCCTTTCAGATGATTTTCAGAAATGATCAGTTTGCAGCTCAGAATCAAGAGCTGGATGGTGTTCAGGCTAGTACTGAATCCCACACTGTTCATAATTACTCATATTAATAGCTCAAACTACAGTGTCACCCCCCCCCCCCCCAAACACAGAGATTTCTAAAATAAA
>VOQJ01046746.1:31058-45594 GCA_015052665.1 Apistogramma diplotaenia | reverse complement strand
TCAACATCCCATTTTTCAAGAAAGACCCCCCCCCCCCGCATCCACAACCCCCTTGGAGTAGCTTTTCCACAAGGAAGTGTGCACTGTATCACAAAATTGCTTTGAGGATTTCAAAACATGAGTAAAGCTTGCTGAGGTTTGCCAAAGACTGCAGCCGGCTGAGGCCGACTTGGGAAGGTCTAGGGCTCCACCAAGTGGAAGTTTGCGCAGGTGCAGCAGCTTGGTGCATCAACGCCCCTCATGCTAGATTTATACTCTGTCTGTGCTGCTCTGTCAATACCAGCGAGCAATCACTGGAGCCACTCAAAGTGCCAATCACATAACACTACTTTCTTGCACCGACCTCACATATGTGGTTAGTTTTTGTCGCTGCAAAAATACAGTATTTACTCGTTATAAATCATGCCCCTAGACAAGCTGTGTGAGTGCACAGGATCACCAAGACTAATCATGACACCCCTTCGGTGACCTTGCAGCCTTCCTCTGCCCTCTATCTGTCTCGGTTTCCAATTACTGCACCTCTACCTGTGCTTATTCATAAAATATATTCACGTGCAGAATTCTTTGATTGCGCAACATAAGACTCGAATTTAAATGTGGTCTGAGAGCCTGTGGTTTCAAAGTGGGTCGATATTTGTGTGGAAGGTTTTGCGTAGCTGGTTCTTAATTAAGCTGTCCCACCCTTACGTAACAATGCATGGGTGTGTCTGTCTATAAGTTCTTTTTTGTTGCTCTCATTTTCATGCCTTAGGTTACACCACGCTGTTTTTTAAAACATGGCAAAGCCATTCACTACAAGCAAGCGTAGGCTAAGAGTCAGAGTTTGCAGCACTGTATAGAGGATTATCAGTTCATTATTCAGAGAACTCTTAGAGAGGTTCATAGTCAGACTTCTGCTGCATGTAGCACCTTTAATTATTGTCTCGCTAAAGTCAGAGCATAAAAGTGCATGGTTAGCGTGCTTGGTCTGGGCTTTTTGGGCAAGCCTGCATGTTCAATTTTGGGGGCATACAATTTTACACACACTAATGTGCAAGCCTGTGCTTTTCTAGGAAGCCCATCCCGATGAACAGCTAGTTTAGATCTGATCAAAGATATTCTTATTCAGCAAAACAAGAATGTATAATTTGCAGATTACAGAAATGGAGCAGCGCAGAGCTTCTGCCAGACTGTGTCTTAGCCAAGATTAAGAAGAACAACCCTAGACAACACTTAAAAGTAATTCTGTCCCTTCCCATCTGCACGCCTTAATGCCCAGCCATATAAGCTGCCTGCAAGTTAATCTAATCATAAACAACTTTTTCTTAATAAACCCCACATTTTAATAGGTCGCATAAGTTGAGATAATTTAGTTTGCGTCTATAGGATCTTTTATAGATTCAGCTTGCTCACTCATCCTTTAATGGAGTGTTTGGAAGAATTCTGAAAAGAAACACTGGCCTAATGCTTAATAGGCACACCACATCAAAGATTAATATCCAGAATGCTATTAAAACTCAAGGACAGGCTGGGATGATAATTAGAAAATGCAATCACAAGCATCAGACTAGATTAATTGCAAGGCGGCGTTTCCTGATTTCGGCAATGCACGTGTCACACTAATGTCACATTACGAGCGAGAAACTAACATTAAAAATGTAGCACATCAGCAATTTACAACACTATCTACATTTTATCTCTGCTGTTATGGCAATACTTGGACAAAATTAAAATCTCTGCACTTCCAGCGCTGGATTCATTCATGTGTGCAGTCTGTTGTTCGACATCTTCATCGTTTCTGAAACATTGTGGCTCCACCGTGCACAGTGAAGCTGCTGCTGTTGCACAGATTTCTGCTCTACCTTTTCAAACCAGAATGACGGGTTATCTACAGAAAAAAAACTGTTATTTAAAAAAAAATCATATGTTTCTCTTAATGAGATGTTTTGAGTTCCTGTTCTCAGTATTGCACATGTTCAAATATGCTACCTCACTGTCATGAAGCTAATTTGTTAGCTGATGAACAGCATTTCCCTGAGCTTCCAGGGTGACTCTCGTTCCTTAACCTTTAGAAAGGAACCCTGCTAAATGGGTTCTTTTAGGAAGAGAGGTAAGATTTATTAGGATTAACTTACAAAAGACCATAAATTATGCATGCAGACCCAAATTACCTATCAGGACCAGTCAGTGGGGACACAGCCTTTAGTGAAGTATTGGATGAAGACTGCCGATAACACAAAATACCTTTTCACATGCACAAAGCCCGACAGACACCTGGAGACAATTTTGGGGGGTTTTGGAAATTCAGTGCATGTCTATATGGATGTTCTCCTTTTAGAGCGCATCATAACATCTTCAGGGAATACAAATCTATGAAATTATCCATCAGTAAAGGATGCAAAAAGGAGGAAGAGCTAAAAAAAAAAATTGAGAGGAAGTGGGTAAGGAGGATGAACTGGATGGAAGAGATGAAAAAGACACACTTCCCTTTAGCAAGACGATGTGTTTGTACATATGTTAGTGGAAGGCTGTTCTGCAGCTGTGAAATGTAACTGAACAAGTGTAAAGCAGAACATTAAAAAGAAAAAGCTTCTACAGAGGCTGCTGGAGTACTATCTTCTGCTCATGTCAGGAGCAGAGTTCTCCCAGAGGTGCCTGTATTAAGCAGTTTAAACATGCTCACCGTCTTTGAAGCATCTCATCAATATTTGCACATCATAAGTAATGCAACTTATAATTAGTAAAGTGCAGCACAGTCCTTCAAGATGCAGGGTGTGGAGGAGACGTGTGATTGTGAATTCCACTGGATTTACTGAACTTTAATTATCTGCATGTAAAGAAAAAATACTAATTTTCCCAGACAGGTGATTTCTGTAGGATGTCAGTGCTGGTAATAAAGGTTAAGTGTGTGTGAAGCAGTTCCTCTAAATAAGACTTAGCAGACTAATCATTGCTGCTATCTAAAGAACAGTGGAGATTACTGTGCTGAGATGTGAAAAAGTGCCCGGTAAAGAGAAGAAGACCACTACCTGACTGCCCATGCATCACTGCTGCTGCAGCTCCACCCAAATACATGCACTTTTCCAAAAGCACGGATCCCTCCAGAGGGGAATTTTAGGGGTGACATCATTTCACTGCTCCTTGTGGTTGAACCACATGTTCTTCCAAATGCCTCGAGTCCCTGGGGGAGGTTGCCGTGGTGAAGACTTAAAAGTAAAAATATATAATGAATAACTGTGTCTCAGAAAAAAAAGTAATGTCATTAAAGCCTAACACATAATGAATATGTCAAAGTAAAAGATCATTTTGATACAAAACAAGAAGAATGATTCATTAAACCGAACTTGATCTTGACATCCACTCCATCGGTTATGCACTCGGATAACTGAAGTCCTCAGCTGATACATTTATAATACAATGTCTCGAAATTCTTTGTACTTTGTGCCTTTCATTTATCACTTACTCAGAAGTTTGTCAAACGGGTTCTACTGCATTAGCTTCAGCTCCATTTTTATCATTAGATAAGTTCAATTTTACAAGAAAAATACGAACACTATGTTATGATGACACCATATTCATTTACTCTTAAGCTCTTAGACGAGCCTCAACATTAAATTATGACGTTGAAGCTTTTAAGGTGATTGAATCAACAGTGCAGCTCTTGGCCTCGTAAAGCAGAACCTGAAGACACGGAGCACAATGACTTTTTGGCGAGCTGCTGCTTTGACCTGCTGTAACGCACGTGCTCTTTCAGGGCTTTAATGCATGTTGTCAGGGAGATAGATGAGTGTCACGAGCTGCTTCCTGAACACACTTTCCTCTTTTCACAGGCCTGCAAAGGAGATCAAAGAAAGGAATACAATGTCTGTTCTGATGACACCACCTTCCAGTGTTGATCCTCTCAGAAGCTTATCACCATAATTTGGAAGTCATTCAGGACGTTTCCCAGCTGATTGGATACCATGATAACCAATCAAGTTCTGCTCCTCCTCATGCTGTCTATCCCGTGGCCCACTATTGCCCTTCCTTTCACGCCTGGGAATATTGGGAATCTGTTTGGGATGCCAGAGGGTGACGGCAAGATTCTTCAGCGGTCCAAACGTGGATGGATGTGGAATCAATTCTTTCTGCTCGAGGAATATATAGGAAATGACCATCAATACGTCGGCAAGGTAAAGTGCCCAAACACATTGTCTGTAGACTAATTATAGGAGTTTTAGCTTGTTGGAGAAGCCTTTGATGTAATTGGCTGAAGATGAATGAGCTGCCAGAAGTCTGGCGTCTGCAGGAACAGCTAACTGGAGCCACCCGACAGAAACAAGTGTACACAAACTGCCTTTTTCTCTCAGTCTTCCATCGTGCTATTAATTACCTTGTGCAGCAAAAACACACTGTTATAGGTAAAATAAAGTGGAGCAGATAGCATCAATATCACAATAATATACCTTTGAAACACCATAAACAGCAATGTCTGGCTTTATTATTCTATCAGATGAAGTCAGAGGATGCACAAGCCGAACCTGCCTGCAGACAGCACCATGGCCACTCACACCTGCATAAATATCGTGATCCATGTTTGTAGGAAAGCTTATGTTCATGCAGGCAAACACACAGACGGGTACAAGTTTAAAGGTCAAGACAAATATTAAATCCAAGTCTAACTGACTTCATTAAATCAATCTCAGCTCCTGCAGGACACATGCTCTCCTAAGAATCTCACAAAAAAGAGAAAAGTTTTGGGGCAATGCAACTCTTCTCCACCCACCTGGATCAGACAGTTTCTTTCACCCACACTGGCGCCACAAAGACAGGTGTGATGGGGAGCATTGGAGTTATCAACTCAAGGGAGGGAAATGAGGTGACTGTCGACAGTCAATTTTCCAAGAGGAAGCTGGCTTTCATCAGACACCTCATTCTCTGGAGTAAACAAGTGTCTTGTGCAAGGTTGAGTACGGGGGATATGACAACTTCCTTTGCAGAAACCATCATTCTGATGTGGCGAAGAGAAAGGAACAGTAAAAATAAAAATATAAAAAAGAAGAGAGAGGAGGTGGAAGAAAACATATCAATCAAGAGGGCCAATGAAATTCACCTTGTATTATGTGATGAAGCAGCAAAGGAAATGCTAACTATAAATGGGGCCATCCGGTGATATGTCACTGTCTGCTGTGATGTGGCTTTTTCTTGACTCTTTGATGCTTTCTGGCACCCAACTTCTGTGGCATGACAGCAATCACATCCACCGGCTCTGCACTCCTCCTGTGTCCAATATCATTCACTATTAAACTGTCAGAAAAACACGAGCCTGTAATAAATTACTGGAGGGGGGAAAATAGGGCAAGCACACGCTGCCATTCTGCTTTACAGAGGAAGCTGATACAAATCGCTAATTCCATCAGTTTAACCACAGGGAGAAGCCGTGATGGGAGCAGAGATGGATGCACAGACTGAGAATCAGTGAAGACGGAGGCGCATGACTCGAACCATCTTTAAAGAGAGTTTAATAGTGAACAAGTGAAAAGATCAATCAATTAGCTGCATGTGAGTAAAGTAATCACTGATTCCTCTTATTTATCGAGCAGAAATACCAAACATCTTCTCAAAATTGGGGAGTCAGTGCAAGAAAGAAAGGCCAATGGCAACGAAAGAAAGATCAATACAAAAGATAGACATCATACACAGAGCAAATATGGCTGTTAGATAGATGGACGAGAAACGGAGACCAATACCAAAGAAAGAAAACAACAGTGATATAATAGATAGAAATGATGTTACAGACTGAACATAAGACATAAGATCATATGGAAGCTGTACAGAAAGAATGGCAAAGAAGGGAAATCCATACGAAAGATAAACTGCAACAGAAACGGAGAAGAAATATTAAAGAGAAAACAGAAGACCATATTAAAGAAGAAAGATAAAGACAGACTGATGAGAAAGAAAGAGTGATAAGACGGAACAAAAAAATGAAAGATATAGCCTTAAGATGGAGACGGAAAGCTGAAAGAAAACAGTGGTGAGAACCTACGAAAGAAGAAAATCAGAAAGGAATGAAAGACAATTACACAGATGGAGACAGACTTACTGCAAAAACAAGAAAAAACATTTAAAACCTTAAGAAAGACTCAGTGAAAGACAGAGAGACAAACAATAGACGAGATCAATCCAAAAAAAAAAGCCAGATCGATGTGGAAAGTAACAAAAGACAAAGAGCGGCAAGTAAAAGGCAGAAGCCCCCCAGCAGCCGGCACAAAGCCACCACAGCCTTGTTGGGCTTCCACACAGAGATCAGTTAATGGCCGTCGTAGCAGAAACTGTTTATTTCACATTCAATCAAACCTCTCCAATCAGCCCACACACACACTCACTAACTCTCACTTGAGGTTGATTTCTTGGTAATGGCAATCAAATGTGATGTAAAGAACGCTGCCGCACTCGTGCACTTCGCTCCTCGACTGGAAGGGAAGCAAATGCTGCTTATCAGGACTTCAAACGACGCTCACATAACGACCTCTGATACCTCACAGGACGATCAAGACAAATAACTTCATTATTAAAGTACGATTTTGAGCCAAATTCAGTAGCAATTGTCAAATTGCTAAAACGCACAGTGCGTTTTATGATTTTATATGTTCTCTGCAGTGCAAGTGTTCAGAATCCAAGTGTAAATCCTCCAAAATCTCATTTTAACTGACTTTCACGGGGGCATTAATGAGTGTGAGCCCTCACTGTCTGCAGCTGTGCTGCCCTACTTCTTAAGCAGGGCTGTGAAGTGTGAACGCTCGCAATGCTGAGCAACACAAGCACCAAGTTTGGGTTCGGGATCGTACGAGCGCCGTGTCTGAAGTGAGCTAAATCCTATTAAATTCTCCGTGCACTCTATTGTCTTGTGCCTTGTAAACAAAATGTGCTGCCTAAATTAAAAATTTCAAGGTAGCTCACTCTGTGGTGTTAATATTTTGACAATAAGCATCCTTGGCTTTTTGCAAGGCCTCGCTTAACGCTCTTCTGCAGGAATTTTGCTGAAGCTGCACGAGTTAGGGAAAACACAAAGCACAACAGAGATACTGTAAGCGCCAACTCGAACCTGCATATTGTGCGTTATAGTACATGGCTCTAGTAGTAAAGAATTCCTGCCTATGCCTTAAGAGACAGAGGGGGAGAGGAGGGAGAGTAATTATTCTGTATCCGTTCTACACTCTATTTTGCTATCTCCTCTTTGCAGCACCAAGCAATGCTTACCAGAGACCTGACAAGAATTGCCAATGATTTTGCTGCTTTACTGACAATTCCTCAGTGTTTGTGCAAGGCGATTTAACTCATCAAGGCTCTCTTCTGTGCTTCTGTTGTAAGGCCTTGAAAAGGCTGTGTTTGTGCTGCAAGGCCTTGAAAGGAGAGCCACTAAATCTCTGCAAATATAGTGTGACAGTGCAAACATTAGATTTTGTAAGGGCTGCGTGAAAAACACTTTGTGCCACACTTTCTCAAGAGTATCAATGGAAGTTTTTTATTTTTTTGGGCGAGGGGTGTCAATATAAAACACTCGTACGTTTTTTAAAATGAACATTAATGTAAGTGCATTACACTGATTTCTATGGGACATCCCAGAAGGAAAAAAATGCTAAAATTCCACGTTGCTGGCTCATTGCTGACACGGAAGAACAGGAGCACTATTATTTTTAGATGCTGTCTCCCACTAACACTGCTTACTTGTGCAGAATCCCTCCTTATTTGCAGCTCCACTAAGTTAGAAATCTATATGGCCATAGGGAGGAAATGTTTCTTTTACCCATACGACTATGAAGGCAACATTATGTAGACATCCAATAATTGGCACAAGTGCACAGGGAAAGGGCTTGGAGGGGTTCACTCTTGACTAAGAGAAATATGTAAAATGCAGGGCTCTGCGAGGACTGTAAGACTCCTATTATCTTTGAGACAGCTTGGCTGCACAGGTTTAGGCTCCTTTGATGGCTCATTGTTTGTTGTTTTTGCTTCTCAGGTTCCTTTTAACTGGATTAACAAACAAGCCTGAAAAATATGGTAATAATCAGATAAAAAAAAAAACTGAGAATATCATCAAAAGATTTGGGGGGGAAAAAATGCAATTCCTGTGCTGTGGCATGGTCTGAAATTGCACTGGCCTAATTATCACAGTGTTAGCACACGCTGAATATCGGTAATAAATTAGGTGCTTCTAATGTTGCAGAGGACGCATTGTGAGCTGACCCTCCTGCAGCCTGCATCCCACTATATGAAGAGTGGATTTGAAAGTAAAAGATAAGGTGACAGTGGAATAGTCGACTTTTGAATGTAAAAATTCACACACAAACAGTCTCCTGCCTGCTAGAATTACACTGTCATTCAGCGTCAACAGAAGCAGCAGCCTTCACATCCACAACACGTCTTAAATCCTTGGTTCGCTGGCCTACGGCTCATATTCGCCAACAACGAACAGACTGTCTCACGACACAAATATACGTGGTGAAAAAAAGCTGATTGATATTCCTCTTTAATAGCCTTTGGATAATAGAGTTCATCTGCTTGGAAATATTTCCGAACGCAGTGCCAAACGCTGAGTTGTTCATCTGAACTTGACAGCATCGTGTTTTTGTATGCATCCTCATTTTTTAATTCTACCTCAGAATAGCTGCCACTGTGCCAATGCATTTCTGATTTCCATCCAGAGTTGTACTGTTGACATTATTCTTCCAACTGCAGGGAAAAATAATTAGTTTCCTCACAGCATGCAGACATTAATATTAATGAGTTACTGACGTACATTCTGTGTCCCTAACTACTTGTCATTTAAAATGTGAACCCATGAGATTCTGCTCTAAATATATCTGCTGACAGATCCAGTACAGTAATGAGCTTGAATCAAGTGTCTGTCACAGTGTGCCGCCATTACTCCTCTGTGACGCTCAGAAGATGCTTCAAGGTGATGGATAGGTCAGAGGTGACTAATTTTAGAAATTGTTGCTGTGGGTCAAGTTCTCATCATTTTTCAAACGCACAATCTGGAAGAAAAAATCTACAACTAATTTGATGTGGAGTAATGGAGTATGTCACACTTGACGCCCTGGGTGCCACGGCACCGTTTTCAGGAGCTGAAGCGGATTTCTCAGCGGGTTTACATCATTATTTCACCAGGGGCGAAGGGCAAAATTGGGAAAAAAAACCTGCAAAAATGGCCAACCTGAGGCGTGTGAGGGCGGTGCAGAGTTCAGAACAGTTCCCCAGCACCACCAGCACCAGTTTGAATGCAATAGTTTCATATTTTTCTTTTTTAAAGTCTCAGAAAAGAAAATACGAGCTGAATTTAATTGGGGAGACACGTAGCAGCAGTTCTCTCGATAATCTCTACAAGCTTGAAATACTAACAACAGCAACTGCATGTGATGTTTGCAGCTGAGAAGCTCTGTATTGTTATTGTATGGAGAGGTGTTCAAAAGTAATGGAATAAAATTTTAAATAGCTTAGTAGTTTATAGCCACTGGTTACACCAAATCAATGTGTCTTACTGAAAGCTGGAGCCTGAAATCCATGATGGAAGAGCGTGCAATTCTTCCAATTACACACCCATACAACATAACACACTTTGTACAGGTCTTGCTTCATGATTTGTTTCAATTTTTAATATGGATCTCTCTGATTTTCAGCTGCACTCCAACATGGACAAAGGCGATGGCAGCGTGAAGTACGTCCTGACTGGAGACGGGGCCGGCACCTTGTTCCTGATTGATGAGAAGTCCGGGGATATCCACGCCACGAAGAGGCTGGACAGAGAGGAGAAGGCGATGTACACGCTTCACGCCAAGGTTCTTGACAGGAACACCAACACGGAGCTGGAGCCCGACACTGAATTTAACATCAAAATCCACGACATCAATGACAACGCGCCCAAATTTGGGAAGGAAATCTACTTCGCCAGCGTCCCTGAAATGTCTGAAGTGGGTAAGTGATGGTTTGTTTGATTTTAACACCAAAAAGATGAAGTGATTATTGAACAAATCAAATCAATAAGTGTTAATTGGGTTGATCGCTGTGATTTGAAATTGCCCCTTTTGTGCTCTGCCAAACTGCATCACACTAAAGATCATATTTAGCTCATAAATATAAAAAGAAACCCATTAGTCCATATTTGTTTGTCCAAGAATTGATGCCATTATATTGTTAATAGAATATGGCAAAAACAATTTTCAAGCAATGCAGAAAAAGCAAAGCACTATTCATCAGTCAGCTGCTCTGGTTTAATGTGACACTGTATTCATATTTTCACAGTTATTTGCTGTTTTGTGATTGTTATTCGTACGGTCAGGCTCATTGGGCATTCATAACAAGTAATGCCATTTGCCATTTTTAATAGGCGGTAGAAATATTAAAAGTTTAGATTGTCACAGTGTTTCCAATTAAGGATTTGCTTCATTGCACTCCACTTCATTCCATTCAAGTAATATAAATAAGCCAGTTGGCTTGAATATAAACAAAGCTTACGAAAGTAATGCACGCGGCTTGAAATCAATCCTCAATTATGCAATCTCAAATTAATACACGGGAACAATCAAGGGTAAATCAAAACGCAATTGCCCATATGACCAAAAAAAAAATTCCATTTAAAATTCATAATGCATTTTTCTAAGGCTTCCATCCACATAAAGCCTGGAGAAGATGGGTCACCGCTACCTGTTTCTGGACTAATAAACTTCCTTATATGTTCACTCTGAACACACTGGCTATTCAGGGCACACAGCCGTGGACAAATCTGCAGCCTCCTTTTACACAATCAGTGCTGGGACTAAGTGGGACAGATGTTTGAGGCTTCATTAGTATGCATGGAGACAGTCGGACCCAAACAGGACACGGCAGAGGTCTCCTGAATGCCAAGGACAGTATGTGCGATGTGGCACTACTGCAACGCTTGGGTGGATTACACAGGACTTCATAATGGAAGTGATTTCAGTGACAGCAGATCTGAGAGCAAATGAGTCCTTTCTAAGCTCGAGTATGTGTTCATTTGAACTTTAAGGGGCATAAATTACCAACCTTCAAGCTCCTCAGCGGGTGTGTCCTGGTCATATTTAGTATTTGTTGACAAGTTGGTCAACCAACCAAAAAACCCCACCAATTAAAGATTTTTTGCTATAACCATGCAATTTTTATTTGGTCCATAACTGGCTGTGATAAAAGGCTGATGGGTCCTGCTTTTCATCATAGATATGCATAAAAAAATTGTGTCCATGCGTTTTCAGCTTTTCACAAACTTTTCAGGGCTGCTGTGCATTAGTCATGACTACATGACCTGAAACACTAACGTGTGTGTTGCCGCTGTTCTATTCTTTCCTTAAGCCTTGACAAACCATAATTTCTTAAGTCTCACAGATATTTAAAATAGAGCCATTACCTGGGCTTTATCAAAGTAATAATTTCCCCCGTGGTGCCTGATGAGACCTAATCACAGTGTGCAAGTGTAAGTTATCAATTCTGATTCAAAGTTTAGCCCCTTTCACTCGCTGTGCTTTCCATTTTGTAGCCAGCTGATTTCGCTCTGAGGCCGAGTCACTGAATAAAGATGAAAAATATTAGGGCATTTAAAATGGTCACTTTTGACCCGCTGCTTCCTCCACGCAAACAGAAACTACATTTCAAAAGTTAAGTCAGTTACGCGCTCGCGCCGTGATTTAATAACCACGCTGACAGAGTTCGTTAAAATTGACTTTTGATGTTTGTTTTGCAGGTACATCTGTTGTCACTGTAACTGCCACCGACGCTGATGATCAAACATACGGGAACAGCGCCAAGCTTGTGTACAGCATTCTTCAGGGACAACCTTACTTCTCTGTGGACTCTGAAAACGGTGAGCCAAGCCCAGCAGGATCTCTCAGAAGCGCCTTCTAAGAGATCCTTCGTGTTCCGCCGTGTTCGTGAGAATCAAACAAGAAGAAAAAGGATTCAAGGGTATTAATTCAAATCAGTGCAGGATGTTTTTCCTCCCACTAATTTCAGCTTAAATTCAAAATTTTGTTGAAATTTTTACATGAAAAAAAAGGGCTCATGTTTTATGTTTTCCGTCAGGAAAGTGAGAGTTTAATATCTACAAGAACACTACAGTGCTTTAAGTCATGTAAGAGATTGTCACCAGTGTTGGATGGAAACAGAGAGGGATGCAGTCAAGCTCCGTTAAAGCATCGAACAACTGCAAACATCTGCAAACTTATTCACACAATGATTAGCTGAAAAAGTTTACCTAGCAACAGCTGGGCTCTGTGTTCACAAAGGTGTTTAAGTCACCAATTACAAAGTGGTTCGAACAGTATGTCAATGAACTTTAATTATGGTCAAGGAAGAGATGTGAAAAATGCAAAATAACCTAAAAATCGAAAAAAAAAAGAAGAAAAATTCCATTTATTAAGGAGTTTAACCAAACTTCTTATGTCATGTAATCCTATGAAAAACACAGAAACAGACGGCCTGCGCACACACACTGTCTTACAACTGGCATCTGGTACATAAATGTAGCACTTCTGACACCAGAAAAACATTGCCAAGAAACATAATCCAGGCAGCAATTAGATTTCCCTTGAAAACTTAATTGGCAAACTAAATCAGAGGCATATAAATGTAATTTTCCAGCAGACATGGTTGGGACAGAGACAGATTTGATAATAATCTCATCGCATTTACAGTAAGAGAGGAAATAAATTTCCCCAAAATGAAGTTTATCTTTAAAACAGCAAACGTGGTGGAATAAATAATTTTTTTTTATTATTGTTGTTATTTCCAGGCACCATAAAGACGGCCCTACCTGGCATGGACAGAGAAGTCAAGGAAAACTACCAGGTTGTGATCCAGGCTAAAGACATGGCCGGGCAGATGGGCGGGCTTTCAGGAACCACCACAGTCAGCATCACCCTCTCAGACGTGAATGACAGCCCGCCGAGATTTGCGAACCGTAAGAGGCCTTCCTCCTCTTCATGCAAAGAGTTTTAATAAATCTATGAATGAGCAAAATGTTTCCATTTCCTGCCACGTTCAGATTCTTTCCGTGTGACTGCTGTTGAGTCTTCCGTGATCGGAGCCGCGATTGGACGAATTAAGGCTGACGATCCAGACGTGGGCGAGCACGCTGAGATGGACTACACCATAGTTGGTGGTCACGACATTTTCAATATTATCACTGATCAAACAACGCAGGAGGGAGTCATCATAATAAAGAAGGTAACTGTTTTGTTCTAATTCTATTTGTTTTACTTTTAATTTGCATCTTACAAAAAGAGGTTTTCTTATGATGTAGATCAGGCATGTCAAACTCGCGGGCCGTTTCCGGGGGGCGTGGCCGGAAACGATGAGTTTGACATGCCTGATGTAGATGTTTACAAACAAATGTGATTTACAGACTTCCTGTCCAAAAACATACAGTTTTAAAACTGGTATAGCTATTTTATAACCTGTCCATGTGACTAAAAGGGAGTCCAGTTAGTTCAAAAATTTGGAATTGGTTTGAATATTCTAGAAACATTTCAAATACAGCTCAAAAGCGTGCTTTAATTTTAATTTAACATTATATATAAAGTAGCTTTCTCCCAATTCAAATATAGATCATTTAACTTAACGGGACAGCATATTTTCAGATTAGAAAAAGGCCCAGATAGGTTTTTTTTAATGTAAGAAAAAAATAGAGGGCTTATTTTTGCACTGCAGTGTAAAATCAGATAACCTAAGCCTGTAAAATGAATAATATAAAAAAGTGTTTTGCAAGAAACTCTCTTTATCCCCCCACAAGATCTCCCAGATCAGTATTCCTCACTTGGATTTGTAACTTAGAATTTAGAGTATGAATAAGATAAAGGCAGACAAATGAAAAGCAGTGAATTGCCCATCAAAATCCTGGAGGCGGACAGTTTTTTTTAATGGAAAAGTCTACAGCTTGACTTCTGATGCGCTTTCATCTCCAGGCACTGGATTATGAAAGTAAGAGGGACTACGAGTTCAGAGTGGAGGTGAAAAATGCCTACTTGAATGAAAAGTACATTGGTGGTTTGCAATTCAGTGACTACGCCACAGTCAAGGTAACGGTGGAGGATGTGGACGAGCCCCCGGTTTTCACCAGGAACCCTTACATCATCGAGGTGCACGAGGACACGGCTTCTGGCAGCTTCGTTGGCGTGGTATCAGCCAGGGACCCCGACGCTGACAACAAGCCAGTCAAGTATGCTACAGGATTCAGAGAGGAGCGCTGAGGCCTCATACTGTTAGAGCAAAATGCCAGATAGCTTCCCTCTAGCCTTTAGTGACAAATTCCCTTCATTTGGAATTAGGTATTCACAATTTTGTAAACTTGCAAAACAATCAATGGCCTGTTAAGCAAAGATTTCCTAACCAGCCAACTGGGTGCAGCGCTTTATTGTAGCAATTTGATTGTTTCAAAACTCATTGTCCCAGCTTTAATTATACCAGAATGAAATCAATACAGAAACAAACAACACATGGTCCAAATACAAAGCCTCCTCTTATCAGTTTTACAGAGTGAGGATTAAAATGTGGCCACTTAGTTAAA